>PVJX010022381.1:0-30619 GCA_004027295.1 Dolichotis patagonum
TTTGCCAATATTTTATTGAGAATTTTTGCATCTATGTTCATTAGGGAGATTGGCCTATAGTTCTCTTTTTTAGTTGGGTCTTTCTCTGGTTTTGGTACTAGAGTAATGTTTCAATGGTTTTATTTTGTTTTGTTTGACTTTATTATGTGTGATTGTATGAACAGCTGTTTTGAAGAAAACAAAACATTATGGCAGCAATTGCTGATTTAATATCATCTTGCTTTGAAGTCCTACCATGCTTCTATTCTTCTATTACCATCAGTTCTATTATGTTGTGTCTTATTGGGATTTTAATATATGTGATAGTATAAGCAAAATTTTTTTATGGATAATGAAATATTATAGTAGACATTGATCATTCTTTGTTATTTGGTTCAGAATGCCCTGTAATCCTCTCATTCTTTTGAATGGTTTTAAACTATTTTTTATGTTTGATATTGTTGTATTTCAAACTATGTTCAACTATAGCTGAGAAAGAGATATTTTGATAGCTACTGTTAATGTCTGGTTGTCTTACTATAAAGTACTGTGTTGCTCATGTTGTTCTATTCCAATCTGTTCATTCTTCCCTCTTTTGTTTTATTCTCTTTAAAATAAAAAAATGCCAAATTGACTTTAAAAAGACTGATAAATACAGAATTAACTGAGGCAACCTGAGATAAAGTAAATACATGAAGGAAAATCTGTGAGAATCTGTTAAGAAATAATGAATATTATAATGCTGAAGTATTCAATATTGTATATGAGAAAGAGAGAAGAGAGAGAGAGAGAGAGAGAGAGAGAGAGAGAGAGAGAGAGAGAGGGACTATACTGTATTATACAGTATTATGAATCCTTAATTTCTAATGTCTAAAAGGAAAGTGAGGCCAAAGTCATGCTCACTATGCTGTCACAGGATGAGAACACTTAAATCCTTGGATGCTGTCCTGAGTCTAACCAGGTTGACTCCTCCTTTTTTACCTGAGGTCTCTGTGGGCTACTGGGGTGGGATCTGGTGACCAGGTCCTCTGAGAGGGCTGAAGAGAAGAGAGGGCTCTGCGTTCTCAGAATTTAGAAGTAGGAATATGATCGATTGAATTTACTCAAATGAAGCATTTATTTCTGAATGAGACATGTTCTTCTTATCCAGAAAAATTAGTACATTCATTTTAGATCATGATTAATTGCTGTATTAAAGACATATTCTATTGTTGTGTCTAGAGTGAAATTTCTAGGTTGGTGAGGAGAAATTTGTTTTTCAGCACAATGAAAGAGAACTCCATAGGAAACAAGAGTAGCAGAACATGAGCAGTGATTCTTGTCAATGCCTACATGACAGAATTGGAGTGATTTAGAGAGACAGAGTAGGAAATGTCTTGGGTATGGAGTGTCATGCCAGATACTGTAAGGACATCCTTAACAACACTGCATCTGTATGTGAAGCTGGTTTTTGAGTTTGGTGGTCACAAGAAACCCCTGCTTGTTAAAAACATCCTAGATTTATGTCTGGGTTCACACTGAAGTCCTCTCACTGTGTCTTGCACTGTAAAACATCCCTGTAAAACACTGTAAAACGTAAAACACTGTAAAACACTCTAAAACACTGTAAAACGTCCCTGAACGTGATGGAGTTCAGTTGTAGGGAACAGTGGCTCTTATCTGTGTCAGCACTGAGGAGAGGCAGCCTTGGAAAGCCAGGTGGTAGTTTGTGCTCCCCAACAAGTACCCCATCCACTGTAGAGTTTTCCCAGGAGGTTGGCAGATCCAAGTCCAGTAGTAACTTGAGACAGAGGCTCTGGTGACAGTGCACGTGAAGGGCAGGGTGCCTTTAGCTTCAACAGGCTTTGTCCTGACTCCCAAATTGTCAGATCAGACAGCACACTTGAGGACAAGGGGAGTCATGCAGAATCTTCCATTTCCACACCTAGGCTCCTTAAACATCTAGAGAACCCAGGACCCTCATTCAGGAGAGCAGCCATCAGGCACGGAAGGGTCCACACTGTTTGTATGTTGCCTGCCAATTGAATACCTCCCAAGTAGCTTAGGGAGTGTCAAGAATTTGTTCTGCTAAGCCCTAGGCTAATTTGAATGTATGTGTTGAGGGGGAACTTATAGGATGCTGAGCCAGGATGACGGTCACTGGTGTCCAGTATCTGGCTTTACTGTGTATGGGAGCTGCCCAATCTGGCATTGACCATGTGAGATTTACCCCTGTCTAAGCTGTACTGTGTTCTTTGTTTTTGCATGGGTGGTTCATGCATTCGATGAGCATGGAAAGGAAATGTTGAGGCTTTCCCTCCTGTCTTCTATTGTTACAGAAAATCAACTGTCAACCAGGTAGAAGGCACTTTGCACTGAGGAATCTAGCAGTCAACATTAGTGATAGCAATGCCACTTGGATGGGGGCTCTGGTGTCTAAATCACCAGTGAGGATCCAGCTTTGAATTCAGTTTAAATAGTTTGCAAGCAGAAATACAAGGCAGGTGACAGGTTATTATGTGATTGGCTTCCTGAATTGAGTTAAGTCTCATATTGTCAGGTAAGTTAACTCTAAGTAGATTTACTAAAAAGCAATCATGTAATGTAATGTAGGAAAATCCTGAGGACGAGAGAAGACTTGCGTGAAACAAGCAAAGTTAAAAGTCTTTTTGATTGTATTACTTTGTTCCAACCAAACTCCTTGAAACAAGTTGGAAACCAGATACATGTTCTTTTAACTAAGGGAATCACAAGCTAGGAATAGTCAGACTGATCAATGCATAATCAGAAGAAAAGCAGCTGGGCAGTCAAGGCTGACTGCATTTGGAAGGTGGTTACATGACAGACAGCAGGAGGATAGGCAGAGGCCACTATTTGATTTTTCCCTTGCTATCATGTCTGTAAGTTTGCTCTGCTAACTGTGCCTTTACTATCTTATAACCATGCTCTTACACTGTGAGACCATCAGGCTTTGGCTGCAAATGCAAAGTCCAGACAACACTTCATGCAGGTGTTTTAATCTATGTTAGTTTATCCAAAGAAGAGTTTGTGCTCTCATTGTTTGGTTGCTTGATCACATTTTTTATCCTTAATCTTGTAACTTGAACAACTACTTTAAGACATTAATATGCAATATATTAATTAAAGTTAATTTCCTACTAATTTTGAATTTCTGTATCCTCTCTATCCATGTTTTCTGTTTTGCTTTTTTAGAATTAAAAATAAAAGAGCCTGAGGAATATCAACATTTGGTCTTCTCTGGAGTTGTAGAATTTGTTGGTCAATCAGTTGAGTCTCAGTCTTATTTTAGTTATTAGGTTTTTAAATTACTGCCTGAGTTTGTTTCAATATTACTGTATTGTTCAGTGTTTTTATTTTCTGTGGTTCATTTTTTCAGCACACATGGATTTAAAAATCTATCAATTTCCTCTAGATCCTCCAATTTATTAAACTACGTTTTCAAAGTATTTTCTGATAATCTGGATTTTAGCAGAGTTAATTGGGATTTCACTTTTCAAATATTTAATTGCATTGATTTGTGCCTTTCCTCCATTTTTTGTTACAAGTGGCTTTATTTTGATAATTCTTTGAAAAAACAGCTTTTAATTCATTATACTTTTTATATTTCTCTCAAATTCAGTAATGTCTGAACTTATCTTGAAAATTTCATTCTTAAACTAGCTTTGCATTTGGAATGATCAAGGTTTTCTGGGATCTTGTGGTCTATCATTAGGTTATTTATTTGAACTTGCTCTGTGTCTTGGTTATTTTTTTACTGCTAAGACAAAATGCCTGATATCCAAAGTTAAAGGAGGAAAGATATATTTCAGTTCACAGTTTGTAGAGGTTTCAGTCTGTGGTCAGCTGATTCCACAGCACAGTGCAATGGCAGAGAGACACCGTAGAGGAAAAACAGTTCATGGTGTAGCAGGCAGAAGGCAGCAATGAACAGCTTGTCTTTATCTTTTATTCCATCAAGGATACAAGCCTTTTTTGTGGGGTCACGTAGACTCAGGAAAGCTTCTGTCTTCAGTAAATCCATTCAGTCACATCTAGAACTACAATAATTGCTATATGTAGACTAATTTAGTCTCACACAGCCTAAATTGCAGTGCCACATGACCTAGATACAACCAGCTCAGAAAACCCCAAGTATTAGTATTAGATACAAGGTATAATGCTATTTTTTTCCATGTGAACATTCATGTTTATGAGCTTCCCACTTAAAATTACTTTTATTGGGTCCCATAGGCTGTGGTATGTTTTAATGAGGTCATTTGAGCCTATAAACTGTCATAATATTTTCTTTGATTTGTTGTGTGACTCAGTGATTCAAGAAAGCACTGTTCAATTTCTATGTATTTGCTTAATTTCTTGTGTTTCCTTTGCCATTGATTTCTAGTTTTATTGCACTGTGGTCTGATAATGTGCACAGAAAATTTTCAGTTATTTCATATGACTTTAAGCATGCTTCTTTGGATAATATGAGATCTAATTTTGAGAAAGTTTCACATATTGATGCGAAGAAGCTGTCTTTAACTTTGGGTGGAGGGCTCAGTAGATACTCTATTATATCTATTTGTTAGAAGGTGTGGTTCAACTCCAATATTTATTTGTTCATTTCTTGTCTAGTTCATCTCTTTATTTGTGACAGTGGGGCATTGAAGTTCCCCACTATAACTGTGTGGATGTTTATCTGATTTTATATCCAGGGATGTTTGTTTGATGAGTTCAGCAACCAATACTTTGTGCATAAATATTTATAAATATTTTATTTTCCTCTTAACTCATAATCTTAACTAATACACTGTGCCTTTTTGTTCTTTTCTGCTCCATTTTGTTTTGTAAGAATTTTAGTCTGTAATTTTCTTATTTAATTTTGCATTAAATGGGTTTCTTGCATGTAGTGCATAATTAGTTTTTGCTTTCATTTAGTTCAATCTGACAATCAGTGTGCTTTCACTTGGGAGTTGACATCATTCACTTGAGCATCATTACAGAAAGTGCTTGAGTTGCTCTTATCATTGCATCATTGCTGAGGATATATAGTCCGTGTTTGGTTAGGCAAAAAGAAATCAGCTTGCCTTCTAATTTTTCCTTTATTGTATTCAGAGTACAAGCATATTAATCGGTACCAGTCATAGCGTTGTGGCCTTCCCATTATCCACATCTAAACAGTGCTAAGCCAATCTGTGGAGTAATAAGAAGTCATGCATCCTTAATTCATATTCACCCACCCAGATGCAGTCACCTTGAAAAGCCCCAACTATGAGTGCATGGAGTTGTGAGGGACAACCATATATAAGCCATTCCCATAGCTTGAGCATTTTTGGTATGTTGGGTTGGTGGTCATGAATTTATTAAGGTGGTCATTGTTGGGCGACCCACTTGTGACCCCTTCTGTCTCTCTTCCAACAAAATATGTTTTTCTCCCAATAAGTATATTCTACTCTTCACCTCTGTTGTTCCTAAAAATCATTCTTTAGTTTTAGAGATCATGAGCTTGTAGACATAGTAGGTAGGGAGTTCCATTTCCCAATATCATTTGGAGGGCTTCCAACATGATCACTGCACGGAGACTTGGGCAACACAATAACAAAGTCCCTCACTCCTTTGGAATACATTCTCAAGCACTGGAAGATGTTCAAACTTTTCATGTAAAAATGAGTCCATTGGTATTTCTCTGCAGAAAGTCATGGCCTACTTACCCCCTAGAGCCAAAGTGGAATACCGAGAGTAAAGCTGTACACATACCCAAGATGAAAAAGCCTGGTATCTATCGAGGTCCTGTAGACATTATCTCTGTAGCAGTACACCTAACTGCCATTCCATAACTGATATTGTAGCATGCAGATGATTTAGTCAGAAATATTATAGGCAGTGAGATAGGACTAGTTCCTCAATAGAGCCAGTGCAGACACCTGGAAACTGCAGAGGAAGCTGATGCTTCCTGCTGTGGACCAGGCCTGAAGACAAAAGACCACACAAATACACCTATATCCTGAGGATTGATAGCCTAAATAGTGCTGATACCCCTAGGAAAGAGTAACTACTCTCTAAGAATGCCCATTTTTCTATGTAACTTGCTTCTCCATTTGTCCCTAATGGAATTAATTTTACCTGAACTATTGATCTTATTGGCTAGCTATAGTTATGTCCCATCTTATTCCCATCTGCCTTGTGAGCTCCCAGTCTTCCCTCACCTTGAACCCATGGTTTTACTCTATGAAAGTCCATGGAAAAGGCTGAGTATTTGGCAACCCACTAGGGACTCCTTTGGTCTCTCTTCAGACAGAAGCTTTCTTTCTCCCAATAAATATATTCTACCTTTCAAAAAAAGTTTGGTCATTTTTAAGGAAACACCCTATTTGTACATTAACTATGAAAGGAAGTTTTGTGGGCATATTAAACTGGATTGGAAGTTATTTGCCTTTAGGGCTTGTAACTCTTTGCTTCATGCTTTTGTGAACTTTAAATTTCACATTGATTAGGAATTTAATTACAATACATTTACTTTTACATTTGACTTGTTGCTTTGCCTGCAGATTTTAAGATTTCAGCCTTGTGTTACCCTTTTCAATTTCAGTTTAACATGTTGTGGAGAGGTTCTTTTCTCAATGTGGCTATTTAAGGGTTCAATATACCATATTTACCTATGTTTTGAATTCTATACATGGACACTTTCCTTGTATGATTTCTGTAAAATAATATTATCTTCTTCACGCAGTCTTCCAATTTTTCCCTTATTCCAATTAATTATAGGTTACTATTATTTGCAATCTCTAATAGGTTTTGATCTATTTTCCTTGGTCTCTTGTTTTTTAAGATATTCCTGAGTGTATGTTAACATGCATGAGCCCCAGCTTGTTGTTCTGAAATTTATGACTTCTGCTGTGAACACTCTCAGTATATCTTTAAAAAAAATCTCCTGGATTTCTGTTCAGTACATTTTCATGGATCATTATTTTTGATAGACTAGTCATTTATATATTGTAACATATTGTGTTGTTCACCTAAACTTTTGTCATGTCTTCTTTAGGATCAATTTTTTGTTACACCCATTATATGATTAGTTATGTCATCTCTGATCTCACCAACACATTATCAATCTGTTTTTGTTTCCTCATGTATGTTTGGTACAATTGAACTGTTTCCCTTTAAATTTTTCTCCTTTTGGATTCCCTGTGGATGAGATTGGGGCATTGGGTTTTTATGAGACATTGTGTTGCTCTAGTTGCCCATGTTTAACACTCTGTGTGAGTGTATGTGTGTACACACATGCACTTGTGTGTGCAGAGTAAAGGTTGAGGATTGCTAAGTGTGGAAAGATTGTATTGCTAATATGTAGATCTTTTAGTCAGTATTATCTTTCCACTGATGTGCTCTTGGAATGGCTAACCATAGAACCTGCTTACATCAATATTTGATCACTACTGTTAATTTGGGGAGGAAAGAGTGTGGTGTGATTGTCTTAATGCCATTTGCTTAGAGATAAACCACAGTAGTGTTGATGGCACAAGCTAAAGCAGATTTTGGTAGATACTAATATTCTAATTAGGGCAACAATCAGATAACAAAAAACAAGAAAGAAATCTGTAACAATAGACTCAAAGAGAAACCGGATATTGGTGTAATATAAGAATAAATAAAGTACCACTGTGTCATCCATAAATGTAAATAGATGTAGAATAATAATAATGTATACAGAACTGTATACTAATTAGTGACATAAGATAATTATACACTAAATGAAACAACTATATTACCATTAACAATAGAAAAGAACTAGATAACAATATAATAGATTGAACTAAATATCTAATGATTAATAAAGCCTAATAGCAATATTAATAATTGAGGAGGTGGGGAAGTGGAAAAGAAAAAAGCAAAATTTTAAAAACACAGAAAAGGAAGATGATAAGGAGGAAAAAAGTGTTATAAAGGATGCAATTAAGAAGTAAAAAATAGATTTCAATAAAAGTAACTGAAAAGACAAAAAGGAAAATATAAAGGAGAAGTTTCTAGACTCTTCAAAAGAGAAAGAGAAATTGATCAAAAATTTTGTTTCTTTGAACCATTATTTTCTTTCTGGGATTTACATT
The DNA here is from genome assembly GCA_004027295.1 of Dolichotis patagonum. Classification (NCBI taxonomy): domain Eukaryota; kingdom Metazoa; phylum Chordata; class Mammalia; order Rodentia; family Caviidae; genus Dolichotis; species Dolichotis patagonum. The sequence continues at coordinate 8,061 of PVJX010022381.1, forward strand.
ACTGAAATTCTTGACATATGGGATGGCATAGTGAGTTACTACACGTTCTGTTTTGCTTTCACTTTTATATTTTTTGAGTGTAAATGCTGTGTTCCTCTCTGCCTTTCCTGCTTGACATAGTCAGTCAATGGTGTCCTGCATCCTTTTGGGGGCCGCGGGGGACTGGCAAGGTGTGATGGAGAGAGGACTCCAGAGATCAGTCTGATGGCACAGATCTGACTATTTTACAGAAGTGCAGGAATCTATATAGACTGAAGAGGAAGGGCAGAAGTGAGTTCAGAGGAAGGGTGGGATTGAGCTTCGGGAAGGGTGGAAGTAGGCTTAGGAAAGGCAGGGATGCACTGTGGGGCAGGTTCTGAAATGGGTGGCCCTGGCAGGGATGCTCTACTCAGTGTGCCAAATAGAGGGATGTCTGAATGTGCTCTGACTCTCTTTTCTGCCAGGGCAGCCAGCCAGACCTCAGGACCTTGACCTCCCAAAGATTCCCCCTCTTTTTTTATTAATTCCAATTGTATGGAGGACATCATGGCTTGTTGAGAATGTAGGGTGTGGACCCAGGTGCATAACATCCATAAGACATAAAAACCAATTAATCCCAGTAATTCTAGGAGTCCCAGAGTGATGGGATAGAGGGCAAAAAGAAACATTGTAGGTTATGTAAATGGTCAGTGAGGACAGTATCAATCAGCACTGGCATTTGGATGGAGTCAATTATCTGTATTTGGTTGGTGAGCTGTAGAGGCAAGTTCCAATAGGTGCTGTTATATGGATTCAAAATCCAGTCACGAATTGAAAGATGTGCAGCTAACAGGTTGGCAGGTTTTGGAGTAATGCAAAGCACCACAGAAGCCTATTGTTGATCACAGACCATTGTAGCCACGTGCCACAGATCTTGTAGTTCTGCATCTAGAAGGTCTATTTGTTGCTGAAGGTTTAAGAGAGCCATGTGGGTTTAGGTGTTTATTTGTTGCTGCACTTGAAATGTGTCAGCGGTAGAGCTGGATAGGTTATTGAGAGCCTGGATAGTCACTGTTGATCGAGCGAGGGAGACAGCAGTGGTGGCTCCTGCAGCAGCAGCTCAGCAGTATCCTGGGCAGAACAGGGAGGAGATTTTGGGCTTTGCTTCTGCGTTCTTTAATGGCTCTCGATGTGATGGAGGGGTGGTTTTGGTGTTAGAGATGCACCTTCTCCTGCACTGAGTTGGTACACCCCTTGGTGACTGTCGTGGAGTGTCAGTCAATCCATCTCTGAGGTCAGTGGCAGTGGTGGGCTGGACATTGAATGTGGGGATCCACACGGGGTGAGAGTCTGTTTCTAGAAAGACAAGCGAATTCTCTACCCTGGGTTAATAGGGGAGAAGCAGGTTGCCATTGTTGACTAAGGAGGTCATTCCATCTCACCAGAGGAAGTGAAGTGGGAGGGGCAAGTAATGGGCCCCAATGTTTGTGAATAGTGGATAGCCCTTTTATCAGTATGAATTTTGTTAATAAATTCATAGTGATAAAGGATTTAGTTAGTTCATCTAGATCAACTAACTAGGTGAACAGTAGATGAACTAACTAGATGAACTAACTAGATGAACTAACTAGATGAACAGTAGTTCATCTGGTGTACTCCAGGGGCATAGGTTCCCCTCTGCTGTTATTAAAATTTTTAAGGAAAGATTGGTATGTTTAAGATGGTCTGTCTTTCTGGATTGTAAGTGAGTCCAGGATGTAGGGAAATGTTATATGTTGAACAGGCATTTATGAAGAAGGCACTGGTGTAACGAGGACCATGATTTTTTTAACAACCACAGCTGCTCTAACAGATGCACACCTGTAGAATAGTAGCAAACAGTTACATATTTTACATATAACATGTAGAAATCAAATCATATACAATGTGGTAGCACAAAAAACCATGATGACACTTTGTAATACACTTGAATCTTCATTTTGACATCAAATTACTCCTTTTTGGTTAATCATCCCTATCTAATACATAGAAGATTTTACCTAACTTGTTATCATTTAGGGGAATATACATTTCATAAGCATTGGTGAGAGGCAGGGGTCTGAATCTGAACCAAAATTCTGTCACCATAAACAATTCCTGTTTGACATTTTGGGAAACAAGTATATCTGGAAGCATGAATATATGCATACACCATGAAGTTAGCAACAATCATTTGTCATAACCCTATGAAAACCTTTTTATGGGCATTTTTAAAATCAAACAACTTTTGTATTAGTGTTTTTTTAATGATGAGCAATGTGAACATATTACAATAACATTGTCATATAACTTCAGTTGAGATGTCTCCCAGAAAGTTATGGAGATCATTGGAGCCTCCAATCAATGAACAAGAACTGGTAAAAGGTTACCAGGTGGCCACTTTCTTATTCATCAAGTGAAGTCTCGTCCAACATTCCCAACCCCAAGGGATATTTGTTTAATCATTTTAAAATAATTTTTTTCTTAAGAAAACTGCAATCATAACATTTAACATATTTTTTTGAACAATGAGAGACTCAAATTATGATAAGCAACAAAGTACAGTACATTTACATAACTGACTTTAGTATCATTGTGACTAAGTGGGAACCCAGGTGGAAGCATGTGTTTTTATTTTATAACTCAAATAAATCTGGAGTAAATGATCTATAAATGCAAAGAAAAAGGAAAAAGGAAAATTGCTGAGTTCAAAATAAAAAAGAACAGCTGCTCACAAATGGACAAATGGAGAAACATGGACAGACAATCTGTATAGATTCAAACATATGTTGAAGCAAACACAGAGTGTCAGTATCCACGAGAACTCTCCAAGTCTTAGACTGGACAAACAGACAGATTCACAGGCAGACTAATGAACACCTTACACAATCAGAGTGCACTCAAATATATTTTAGCCAAATTGAATTACACAAATTTGTCTACAGCTGTACATTTTGCAATTTTAAATAGACTAGTCAGATTTGTTATAGGTCAATTAGCAGAGATCTCTTATCAAAGAATTTGAAAAAGACAAAACCTTATCTATAATTAATGTATTTTTGTTACAGAACTGAGTATGTACTTCTATCATCTTTTTGGACATTTTTTATTTGTATTTACCATCTTGTGGGCATCTTGGGTCAAGTCTAGCTTTATCCTTTTCTATTGATTGTGGTGTGGTCTCCAAGGAATCACTGTCATATGACTGGGCATTAGCTTCTTGAGAGGAATCAACACCTTTTGTGGGCTTGGGCTCATGATACAGCTGGACAGCACACACTGACACCCAGATAGGCCATTTAGCTTTTCCTGGAAAAACACAAGACTACCCTCAACCCTACAGTAGCACTGGACTGGGTGTTTTATTATCCAGTATGAAGATATTTCTAATGGATGGTTTTTAGACTTTATTTGGTTGTATTATTGTTCTGCTAAAGTAGTTACATCTGTATTAGAATTTAAATATTGTAAATGGTATATACTGCCAAACAAAATCCACGATGAGGTGAACTCTCCCCTTTTTTTTGAAATTTAAATTTTGAGCACATTTAACTAATTTTAGATCTGAAGATTACAATGAATTTTTGTGGTATGGTGTAAAGAAAATGGAAACTGAATTTTATATTTAGGTACCTTGGGCTCTCTTGTGACATGCAGGTGTTGCTCCTACATGTCAACTGACTGTTTTTGGGGATCTGAGCAGCAGGGCAGTGTAAACTCTTGATTTATAAAGCATGTGCACAGGTGATAGGAAAAACTGGAGTAGCTTGGGGAGGCCAGAACTGTGTCCTACCTCTCCAATAAGTATCAAAAGATCCAAAATCCCTAGGTACCTTTTCTTTACTTACAAATTTTCCAATTTTTGTCAAGGGAAGAATAAACAATTGAGCAATAAAATAATCTAGGGAGATTTGAGCTGTGTTTTGAGTAGATTGAACAATAACCCTGATTTTTCCTTGCAAGTGAAACAATCAACCTTGTTTGTTTACCTTCCTTCTCTGGGCCAAACTCCAGGCTCAGTGGAGGTGTTTGTGTCGTCCCCTGCCTGGGGGCCTGTAAGAAGCAGGGAGAGGAGCAGAAAGCAGCAGTTTCTATTAAATAACCTTTTAAAATCTGTGGTGGGCTGTCCAATGGCATCTCTCACAAGGGGCATTGTGCTTAGTTTGGGGTATAGAAAAGGCAAATTTTGGTTGGTCTTCAGGATGTAGGGAGATGGAAAAGAAGCAATCTTTTATATCAATAATACGTGTGAGTTATGTTTGTTGTTAATTGGGTACTTTTTTGTTGTCAGGCTGAGGGTCACCCTGTTTGGAATTTAAAGGGCTGTCATCTCTATCAGTCTTAGAGCAGCAGTCTGTCTCCCAGCAATAACCACGTTTTTATTTGGGGCACATTGTTGTTCACATTCATCCTTATAGAGAGCCAGGCTGTCTAGGTATTGACCGCTACTAAAAATGCTAGCTGTTTCCAGTCAGTGGGACGATTAATTTCTATACTGACTGTTTCAAGGAGTAGTTGGGCCAAAGGTTCTTGGAGGCCATCCTCGAATGCCTCCTGGAGGTGCTTTAAGGTGGTATGTTCATGAGGATACCAGTGCAAAGGGCGAGCAGGACTCTGTTGTAAATTAACAGGAAATGCATCATTTACCCCTTTTTCCCATTCCCAGTGTTTTGCCCAGTTACCCAGAATACAGCATAAGCCTTCATAATAATCATGCCATTCTGTAGTGGTAGACTGATATTTTCTATCTATATTTGTCTGACAGTAAGATTTCCATGAATCTTTTGGTGCAATGACCCATCATCGCCAGTAGGTGGTGCTGCCGGGTAGGCAGGTGGGTCCTCCCTATCAAGTTCCTCTTTGATTGTCTGACAGGGCAGAGGTTCTGTTGAGAACTTGGCCGGGGTGGGGACTCTTCTCTTGGCGTCAACTTTGGAGCTTTTAAAGGCTCAAGAAAAAGGTAGATTTTCAGTAGAATAGAGGCCTTCTCCTCCATTGAGTTTACCCTATCCCATTGACTCTGCAAAATATCTTTCTGCAAGTCACAGGTAAGGGATGGACACCCCACGGATGCTGCAGCACTGCAAGTGGCGGGATCCACTAATAGCAGGAAAGCTTCGGCATTGACCCCAGTGATTCTGTTCAAGCCCATCAACACTCTTCGATGGTAAATAAGGTAGGTTGGAGCCCCAGGGTAAAGGCTTTCCCCTCATGTTGCTCCACCGCTTGGACTCACTTTAGGAGCTGAGTCCAAGTCTGAGGGTCCCATAGCTAGGCAGTGTGGAGACAGGGACTAAAGGGGAGAAGGATTTCCCAATACTGGGAAAGGGTGGAACAGGTAATTTTGCATTGCCTAGCCTGCAAGAGGGCAGCAAAAGCCTGTGCTGGTGGGTGCTGCTGCTTGCAAAGTGCAGGGCCCATGATGTGAGCGGGGGCCTCTTACCGAGTCTGAGGAGGCACAATTGCCCCACATTTGGGTGCCACTGGCAGCATTTTTGTGGCTCTGGGGACAGGCAAGGGGCGATGGCTAGATGACTCCATAGATCAGGCTGATGGCACAGATCCAATTTTATCAAGAAAGTGCAGGAGTATATATAGACTGAAGAGGAAGGGCAGAAGTGACCTCAGAGGAAGGGTGGGATTGAGCTTCAGGAAGGGTGGAAGTAGCCTTAGGGAAGGCGGGGATGCATTGTGGGGTGGGCTCTGAGTGGGGGGACCTAGCAGGGATGCTCTACTCAGTGTGCCAAGGAACAGGGTGTCTGAGTGTGCTCCAACACTTTCTTCTGCCAGGGCAGCCAGCCAGACCTCAAGACCTCGACCTCCCACAGTGTCCACCTTACAACTCTAGTAACCCCTCACCATCAAGGTTTCATGTCCCTCTGTGCACTCCAAATCACTGTGCTTTCTGCAAAACTCTCTGGCCTATGGGTATGTGAGGTGCCCCTTAAAGGCTCTTTGCACACCCCAGCAGGTGGCACCTGTTCAAATTCAGGCACTTTCTTAATCATCCCCTTGATCATCTTGTCAGATGGGAAAAAGAAAGACCACTAAACTTTGTTCCTAATGTGAGTGACCAAGGGGGTGATGATAAGCAGTCCACTCGACTTGATGACAGTGCTTTCGATCTTTCCCCAGAAACAAGCCTGGTTTCTTACCATGGAGGGTGAGATGCTTCATACTTCCTGACCTGAGCTGAAAAGTCTCAGGAGGTCTTTGGGTAGCCAGCATCTTCTCTATGTCTGAATCTCCGGGAAATCTCCTAACCAGGCAACTGACTTATAGATATACTGTGGCTTTTGATTCTTACAGTGGCTCAGTCTGAATCAAAAACATCTTCTGCTTAATCACTCAGTGAATGCTACACTGAATTTCTTTTCCAAGTGTAACTTGCTGTATGGAATCAGTTACTCCCAGAATAAAAGCACATACAGTCTGATTTTGCAGATTACAGTAACTAAGGTTTTTGTATAGTAGCTTTTTTTGTTTTGTTTTTTGTTTAAATTTAACACAGCTTACCTTGGCAATTATTTCTCCTTGGGGCTGATGGCCCCTTTTAGGCTTATTTTTTTTTGCAGAGACATTTGCCCCTCTAATATCTACAGATGTATAAGACTGCTCTTTTGGGAGAGGAAAAAAAGATGGCGGACTGATAGGTAGCAGAAGAGAGACCCTCTCTGAGAGAGACAGCTCAAATGCCAGAATAAAATACCCCAGAGAGACCCAAACAGAGAGAGATGGACTCTCACAACCTACAAAGAAACTAAAGTGCAAAAAACTGCTCAAATATGAGGTCCTGGGGCTACCATAAGAGAATTTAAGATCAGCAAGCAAGGCACCCTCCTCGAGCCGCCTGAATTCCTGCCTAACCTGAACAAGTGATCTACGCTGAAGTGACTGGCTTGAGCTGCTGGAGTGCGGAGCTGAACAGACCTGTGTGCAGCTTGCCCAAACCAAGACTGCACATGACCCACCCAGAGGCACCGTGAATTCCCAACACAGCCACGCAGAAGTCGGAGGTCGGGGAGCCCTGCAGTTCTCAGGGACTTGCATCAACATGCAGTGAGTGATGGGAATAAGACCCTCCCATTGGAAAGGGGAAACCAACTGGATGACATGTTGAATTTGGGCAGGACAGCCCTAACTCCATAAGGAAGTGGCTTCAGCTGGTTTTTCCCCTTGCTGAGCAGATTGGTGGAATCTGCTTGGACAAGGCTGCACCCCTGTTGGGGACCCAGTGAGTTGCTACAAATTACTTTCCTCAGATTGGTGCACACTGACACAGTGAAGGCCTGCAAAGGTTAACTGGCCCAAAGGGAGGAGCTAGCACACACTGCCTGAGGGTGAACTCTAATCTCTGTTAACCTATTGAAGGGGGCTAAAGCTCCTAGCCTTCACCCTCGAGATTAGCCTTAACCAAAAAGAAAAGGGTCTGGGAATTACACTGTACACTTGTATGGAAGGAACAAAAAAGATGATGAAAAGGGAGAAATAAAAAAAAAAACTCCCAGCCCCCAACCCTGAGAACATTGATCCAGGAGAGGTAAATACAAAGGAGATTGAGGGCAGCAAAAAGGCAACATCAAAAACAGCATTAGCAGATATAAAGAGATATCTTCAGGACCTTGTAAGTGACACCAAAACTGAAATATTAATTCAAATTAACAAGAGATAAGTAGATTATTAAAAGAAGGGCTGGACACCTCTCAAAAAGACACAGACAGAAGAATGGAGGAACACAAAAGGAGAGAAAAATTTAATGAAGAATTCAGGAAAAAAACCTACAATTCATGAAGCAGATTCAAAGAGATTATCAGGAAACTAAAGACTCCATAGAAAGCTGGCAAACCTCCTTGAAAGAAACAAAAGATAGACTACCAAAAATTGAACACAGGCTTGCAATGTGGGGTCATGAAAGGGAAGATCTCTTAAAAATAACAAGGTAGCAGGCAGTAAAGATACAAAGACTGGAAGATGACAAGAGGATATATAACTTAAGAATAAAGTATATGAATGAAGAAGCAGGAATCAAATCAGAGGAATTACAAAGGCTATTCACAGAAATTATTGAAGGAAAATTTCCCAAGCATACAAAAAAGAAATGATATGCAGAGGTATGAAGCATACAGAACTCCAGCCACCTACAACCCACACATAATAATCAAGATCCCAGAAATTCAATGTAAGAACAGAATATTAAAAGCCATCAGAGAAAAGAAACAGATTACCTATAAAGGAAAACCCATCAAAATCATGGCAGACTTCTCGACACAGACCATCAGGTCAAGAAGATCTTGGAGTAAAGTAATTCAAGTGCTGAAGGAGAACAATCTCCAGCACAGATTGATGTATCCTGCAAAACTCTCTTTAGAAATTAATGGAGAAAAAAGATGCTTCCATGACAAAGAGGAGCTAGAAGAATTTGTGACCACCAGTCCAACCCTATAAAAAATACTGAACGACATTCTAGGGAGAGAGAACAAGAATACGAGCATTTCACGAACAGTGGCAGAGAGGCCTCAGTGAACAAGGCAGACAGTGGAGTTGAAGAGAAAAATAGACTGTCAATGGCACAAAAATAGAATAGCAGAAATGAGGGAGAGAAGATTGGCTATAATCTCTAGTATACAGGGCCTCAAAATACTAACTCAGAGAAACACAGGCAGAGTAGATCAGGAGATAGGGTCCATTGAGATGCTCTATATAGGGAGGCAGTGGGACCCAAAACAAGCAGTGCACCCCATGGGAGTGAAAGGGGAGGAATTGTCTAAAAAAGGGAGGCAGAGGATATTGTTAATTGGGTAACAAGATTTAAAATCTACATTATTCTCATTAGTCTGCTTGGATGGATTACATGCTGTTCCAGTTTGTCTACTTACACTAGGCTTGAGGACATGGTCAGCTATGCCCAAAATAAGAGGACATATTATCGTAATCATCCCTAGTTTTCCTATCAACTTAATTTGAAGCCCTTTAAAACTTATACTGCCTTATTATGACTGATCTTATTTGAATCTGGGTTGTTAGATTGCCACTTTATATTGACTGATTTTATTCAAATCTGTTATGATTGATAGCATCAAGTCGAAGTGTATAGGCAACTACACTGAAGATGACAATATTCACTAAGATACCCACTCTGGTTTGATTATTACTTGCTTTTGAAGTCTTATAATGTCTCTAATGCTTCATTTTTATTAATGTTTTTATACACTGCAGAGACATCATGGTAACCATTGTAGATCACCTTGTATTGTGGTTTTATGTGACTTTTCTGTCTCATGCTTTTCAGGAATTGTTTTATTTTATCTTGCTTTGTTGTGTTTTTCCTGCTAATACAGAAATGATAGATATACATGTAGAGACTCATGCATGTGTAGAGCTTATAAACAGTTTACGAGAATCAACTATATAACACGTGTTGAAATGAACAACTACTTTGAAGAAAATAGACACTATAGTACCCAGTGCTGCTTCCATAATGTCATGATGTGAAGTCCAGCAAAACTATCACTTTTTGTTCAAAGTGATATTAGCTTGTTTTGCCTTGTCTAGGTTCAACACACATTATGGTATAGATAGCTGTTTTGAGGAGAATGAGAGACGCCATGACAGCCATTGTTGGCTTCCGTAATGTCTGGTCTTGAAGACCTGAAATGCCCTCCTCACCCTGCTCAGATCCATTCCATACTAGACTTTTTCATGTGAATTCCCTGTATGTGACAATATGGACAACTATTTGGAAGAAAACAAGAGTCAATATGATAGAGAGTGAATATCTCTGATTGTCTACTTTTGAGATTTATGTCTCTTACATTGCTTTCTTGTGATCTGCTTTGCTGTGTTTTGTTGTAATTTTACCCTTGTGATATAATTGCATGTATATTTCAGTGGTTAAGATGGATGACTATATTGCTGTTTTTGTTCAGATCATGGAGCAGAACTGTTAAAAGTCTCACTATCTGAATATCTACTTTACATGTTTTAAGTTTGTAATTTGAACAACTATTTCCAAGAAGTCAGCATGTAATTTGTCAAGTAAAAATTTCTTAGGTTTTTTTGTTGTTGTACTTTTCCTTTTTTCCTTGGAATACTGTATTGTTGATACCCTTTATTCTGTCTTGTTTTGTTTTCTCTTTAAATAAAATTATTTTTTAAAAAAGACTGCTCTTTTGTAGTTAAGTGTGGTGGTACATGCCTATAATCCCAGCACTAGGGATGCTTAAGGAGAAGTATTGCCAATTCAAGCTCAATCTGAGATACCTGGTGAGATCTTCTTAAAAAAAACAAAATGAAACAAAGCAACGTGCTCCATTTTATACCTATAATGTAACACTGCACAATGCACCCAGGTTATGCAGTTCCTTTCTGAATCTCCTGCAACACCTATGGACACCACAAGTTGTAATTCAGCCCTTAAACTCTGTAGTGCCTAGGCCTCATGGCATTCAACAGAATTTTGGCCTTAGTGTGCAAGAATCAACTTTCAGGCACCAAAGGATGATTGTTGGACAGATGATGTCATGAACACTGAATTAGATGGTGCTTCTGGGACTGGTAAGCAGGGTATTGCTTGGATTTATTTTGCTTTTCCTTTAATCACAGGCATGCATTCTTTTGCAATGAATTAAACTGGTTCTCCTCCTATGATCTGTTTTCTTTCCTGCAGTGTGTGGCTTGAATTTAGGAGCTGAATGTACTAGAGTCTTCTTTTTTCCCTCTTTAGTTGTGCTCTGTTTGATTTTGATTATGCTTCCATGGGCATGGATGGGTAGAGGTTTGTGCCTTTGTCCTGTGATCAGATACTTCAGTGAAGTTAGAGGGGAGGAAGGTGCACTGTGTTTAGTCCAGTATCCAGTTTTCACTGACTTCTTAACAGCCTTCTCAGTCTCCACGACTTTCCCTCTGTCATAAACCTGACCTCCACTTCTATCTTTTCATTCTGTGAGGTACTAGATGGGTACAGTATGCTGCACCCTCTGGCTGTGCCTCTTTTCCCAGGCTCTTTACTTGAGCTTTTTATCAGCTCTGTACAATGTAACAATACTCCTGCTGTGCTCTCAGTGATGCTGTGGACTCTAGGGATTTAGAAGCATTTGCTTGGTTGTAGAAGGTCTCATGTTCAGACATTGAACAATGGGCAGTGGCAAGGATATTCTACAGACTCAGAAGCACAGGTGTCATGATGGGAAATGGCATGTTGTGTTGCTGATCATGTTACTTTTCTCCCCAGGGCCACATCAGTGGAGACCACTGTTTGTACCTGCAACTCTCTGAACCTTGGTTCCCTAAGTAGGACTGTCTTTGTTTTTTACTTTCACAAAGGCCTTCTGGTGATTTTTCAGTCACCCTCTCTGAGTGATTATCTGACTGTCAGTTACACTGGGTCCCTAGTCCATGAATATCTCCCTCACTGGAGTCCCTCTCCCAGTGAGGAGAGTGGGTAGGCTGGAGCCAATCTCAGCAGGCACGCTCCCTCTTTCAAGCACATTAGATACTTTTCAGGGACGATATGTTTACCAGTGGGCCTGGCGTGTAAGGAGTGCTGGGTGCCTGAGTGGCCCAGCTTCCCATTCTGCACTTCTCTGATCCTGGGCTTGATTTGGTGGGTTAGTCCTGCAGGTTGCCTTAATGTATGTGTGTTTATCTGCCTCCTGCATTACTGAGTAAATGAATTTTCTAGTAAAAATCTTCTAAATTTCCTTTATGCACCACTGTCTGTACTCAACCCTTTTGGCTGGTCTTTATATTTCTTCCTTTGAGGGTTTTCTGCTCAATTCACTTGTTCATTTAATGATTAGGCTGCTTCTTTTGGTGTTCAGATTTTTTAATTCTTTACATATTCTAAATATTAATCCTCTCTTGGAGAGTAGCTCATAAAGATTGTGTCCCATTTTGTCAGTTGTGCCTTCTGTTCATTGTTTCCTGTGGTGTAGAGAAGTTTTTTACTTAGTGGTCATCTAATTTGCTTATTGCTGATTTACTTCCTTTGCTGTTGTGGTCCTATTCAGGAAGTCTTTTCCTGTGCCTATAACTTTAAGCTTATTTCCTACATCATAGTCCAGCAGTTGTGAGGTGCTCAGTCTTATACAAGAAACTTCTATCCGTTTTATCTGATTTTAGTACAGAGTAAAATCTCATTTCATTTTTCTGCCAATGGATAGTTTTCCTTGTGGCTGTTGCTGAAAGGTGTCTTTAACACTTATTTTTGCCTTCTTTGTCAAAGGTCAAATGGATTTTTTTTTTTTGGTACCAGGGATTGAACTCATGACCTTGTGCTTGCCAATCAGGCATTTAGGCTGCTGAGCTAAATCCTCGGCTGGTCAAATGGATTTAGATGAATGCGTTTCTTTTTATGTCTTCTGTTTTATTTGGCTACATGTCTGTTTTCGTAAAAGCATTGTGTTTCTGTTTCTTCGCTTTATATTATACTTTTAAATGTGGTACTCTGTTGCTTTGAGGTTTGCATGGACTATTATGGGTCTTTTGAAATTCTCTATAAATGCTTGGTTTGATTTTCTAGTTTGATGAGGAATGTTGTTAGTATTTTACCAGGGAGAACCAGAATCTGTAGATTAGTTCTGGCATGTGGCCATTTTGGCATATTTCTGCCAGTATGTGAACAAGACAGATTTTTCCATTCTCTAATGTCTTGCACAATAGTGTTTCAGTGATCTGTACTTCTCATTACAAAGGTCTTCCATCTTGTTTGATAGGTTGATTCCTAGTTATTTATTGAAACTATTGTAAATGAAATCATTTTCATTTCTCTCTTAGTAGTTCATTGTGGTACATAAGATAGTTTCTGATTTTTTGTGGCAATTCTATATATTACCTCTTCACTGAATTTATTGTATTTAATGGTTTCCTGTTGGACTTTTTAAAGCCTTTTTTAAAGAGTCACATCATCATCAAATAGAGAGAATTTGAATTCTTCCTTTCATTTTATTTTTTTTATCGCTACCATGGATGAAACGCACAATTGCAGACTTGCAAGGCAGATGCTTATGCTGTTGAGTTAAATCCCCAGGCCCTCCGTTCTTATTTGTATACTTTTTATTTCTTTTTCTTGCTCAATTACGGGGGGTGAAAATTTTAAATATTGTATTGTACAGGAGTGAAAAGAGCAAACACAATTGTCCTATCCATAATTTTGCAGAATGTGCTTTCAGTTTCCCATTACAATATGATGGCAGTTGCATTTTAAACTTAGTATTTTTATCTTTGTGAAGAAAGATTCTTATAACATATCTTCTGCAGGTTTTTTTCAGGATAAAGGACTGTTAAGTATTTTCAAAATCATTTGTTACATATAATGAGATAACCATGTGATATTTGTCCTTGGTTTTAATCTTGTGGAATATTACATTTATTGATTTACATGGGTTGAAACATCATTGCATCATTGGTGGCACATGCTTGACCATGTTACATGATCGTTATGGTGATGAATTTTGATTTTAAGAATGTTACTGATGAAATTTGCTTCCATACTGACCATGGATATTGATCTACAGTTTTATTTTGTGTTTAGTCTTTGTTCAATTTTGGTATCAGGATAAGGATTCATAGACACTGGTTAATTACTTCATAGAATTAGTTTGGAAGTGGACTTTCCTTTTTGGTTTAGGATAATTTTAAAAAGCTTAGTGTTAGTTTTTCTTCAAATTTGATAAAATTGAGCAATAAGTCACCAAATCTTGGGCATTTCTTCATTGGGAGTTTCTCATGATTACTTCAGTCTTGTTTCCTTTTATGAGTCTTTTAAAATTTTGTCTTCTTTCTTCAATATTCATGTGTCATATGTGTCTGGGAACACACACATTTCTTATAGATTTTCCAATTTATTGGAATATGTCTTCAAATTAATTTCTAGTAATTCCCTGGATTTCAGTGACATCTGTTGTAATTTTCCCTTTTTTGGTTCTAATTTTTTAGTTTGGTACTTTTCATTTTCTTTTTAAATTTTGACTAAGGCTTTATTAAGATTTATGTTTCAAAGAGCAACTCTTTGAGGCATTGATCCTTTGTGTTATTCTTTAAGGCTCTATTTTATTGAATTACTGCTCTGATCTTCACAATTTAATTTCTTCCACAGTGCTTGCATTTGGGGTGTTTGTTTTCATTAGGTCATTGAGATGTACCATTCATTTATTTATTCAAGATTACTCTTCTTGTGATGTAGGTACTCAGCCATAAATTTTCTTCTTATGACTGTTTTTATTGTGTCTCAGTGATTTTGATATGTTGTGTCATCATTACCCTATGATTCTTGGAATTTACTTTATTCTTTGGTATGTTCAGAGAACCATTGGTCATTCAACAATGAATGATTAAATCTCTGTGATTGGTCACTATCTCTAATTTCTTTCTTGTTGATTTCTATTTTATTTCATTGTGATAAGCTAGGGTGTGATTGTATCAGACAGGCTGTGATTGTATTGCATAATTATTTAAATATGCTTCATAGCTTAAAGTGTGGTGTAATTGAGAGAAAGTTCCATATGCTGTGGAATACAATATGTAAATTTTTGGTATATTAGCACTCTGTAAGTATCTATTAATTTGATTTAATCTATGCTGTAGTTTATGGTAGAAAGTCTAGGTCCAGAGCTCTAGCTGGCTTCCCTGGCAGAAGAGAGAGTCTGAGCACACTCAGACCCCCGATTCCTTGGCACACTGAGTAGAGCATCCCTGCTAGGGCTGCCCCACTCAGAGTCTGCTCCACAGTGCATCCCCGCTTTCTGTAAGCTCACTTCCGCCCTTCTCTAAACCAACTTCCATCCTTCTCTAAGCTCACTTCCATGCTCCCACTTCAGCCTCATATATACTCCTGTACTTCTGTAATAAAATCAGATCTGCACCATCAGCGTGATCTCCACATTTGTCTTTCTGTCATCCCTTGCCAGTCCCCTGCAGCCCCAAAATGGCCACAAGTGGTGCCCAAAGTGGTGCATTTGTGCCTTCTTTGGACTCAGTAAGTGGCTCCCACCCACATGATGGGCTCCATGCTTTGCAAGGAGCAGCACCCACAGGCATGGGCTCTTGCTGCCCTCTTGTAAGCTAGCAATGCAAAATTGCCTATTCCGCCCTTTCCCAGTATTAGGAAATCCTTCTCCCCCTTAAACCCTGGCTCTGCACTGCTTACCTATGAGCCCCTCAGACTTGGACTCAGTTTCTAAAGTGTGTCCAAGTGGTTGAACAGCATGAAGGGAAAGTCTTTCCCCTGGAGCTCTAACCTACTTTACTCACCATTAGAGCTTGCCTAATGGGCTCAGACAATGTGACTTGGGTTGATTTGAAAGCCTTGCTGCTTTTAGTGGATCCTGCCACTTGTGCCACTGTGGTGCCCACGGGGTTCCATCCCTTACCCAAGAATTGGAAAAAGATCTCTCGCTGAACCAAAAAGATCAAATAAACCCAATTGAGGAGAGGACCTCTATTCTGCTGCTTATAGTAATGAAAATAGACCCTTCTCTTGAACCCTTAATGGGTCCAAAGATGGCAGTGAGAGAAATGTCCCCACCCCAGCTAAGTTTCCCACAGGCCAACATGCCCAAACCTCTGCCCTGGCAGGCGATGAAAGTGGAACTTGACTGGGATGACCTGCCTGCCTGTCTGGAAGCACCACCTACTGGTGACAGAGCTACATTACAGCCTAAAGATCCATGAGAATCCTACTGCTGGACAAATATGAATAGGAAATCTCAGTCTACTACTACAGAATGGCATGATTATTATGAGGGCTTATGCCGTACTCAGGATAATAGGGGAAAATATTGGCAGTGGGAGGAAGAGGTAAACAATGTGTTTCCTGTTAATTTACGTCAGAATCCTGCTCACCCTTTGCCCCGGTATCCTCATGAACATACCACTTTAAGGCACATCCAGGAGGCAGTCAAGGAAGATGGCATCCAATCACCTTTTGCCCAAGTACTCCTTTAAACACTATGGAACTTAATTGTCCCACTGACTGGAAACAGCAGGCAAAAGCCATTTTTAGTAATGGTCAATACCTAGACTGGCTGTCTATGAATAAAGATGAATGCAAACAACAGGCAGAGAGAAACCATAGAGCCAATGTGGTACTCAATTTTGGATGCCTTCTGGGAGAAGGCATTTATGCCTCTCCAGTCATACAGGCACAAGGTCCTACCAGTATTTTGATCAAGTAAGGCTAGATGCCCTGAGAGTTTCTAACTGCTGTCATGCAGGCCCTGTAACTCCAAAGAGCAAGCTAATGCAGGGGGCTAATGAGGACTTTGCCTCCTTTGTTTATAAAGTTCTAGAATCCTGCAAGTGAAAGGTACAACATGAGGGAGCTTCTAATGCTCTGGCTAAAGAGTTGATTTTTGAAGGAGCTACCCCCACATGCAGGACGCTAACAGGCCCCATTAAAACTGATGACCTTGAGAGATAGATCCTAGCTTGCAAGGAAGTTAACACCCAAGGTGCACAAGCCTTAGTGGCAGCCTTAGCAGCTCACTTAAAAATAGGCACTGCCAGCCTACCACTCTGCTTCACATGTAAAGCCCCTGGCCATTTTGCATAAGACTGCCCACAAAAGGGACAAAATACCAACACTATTAAACCAAAGCCCCATACCCTGTGCCCTAAATGCAAAAGAGGATATCACTGTACCAAAGACTGTAGATCCATAACTGACAAGATGGCAATCTTTTAAACTCCCAAAGGGTCAATCCTCAGCCTGACCACAAAACAGGGAACTAAAAACGTCTTCTCAGATTCTATGGACTGCACCCATAACTGAAAATAAAGCATTGCTTACCTTGACCATTGAGGAAATGACAATCTGAGGCTTAATTGATTCTGGAGCTGAGTTCTCCTGTTTACCATTTGACCCATATGCACAATTCTGGCCTTTAGCTCTTTGACCGGAGGTCCAAGGGGCCATGGCCATCAACCTGCCACCCAAACAGCTGCTTTACTATCATGGAGAGATAATGAGGGATGCTCCGGCCATTTCCTACCCCTCTTTTAAAGGAGCTCCCTCAAGTCCCTTGGGGGAGAGATATACTTGCTCAATTGAATGTCAAACTAACCACAAAGCCACTCCCCCCCGTGGGGCTACTGCTCCAGTGGTAAAACTACAACCCATACCGCTATAGTGGGACATTAATGAGACTGTATGGGTGGAAGAGTGGCCCTTGATGTCCCAAAAATTAATGGTACTTAATCAATTACTTAAACAACTTCACCAGGCACATATAGAGCCTTCAGATAGCCTCTGGAACACTGCAGTATTTGTGATACACAAGAAAGACAAAAATAACTTTTACCTACTCCATAATCTTAGAGAGGTTAACAAACATATTATAAAAATGGGAGCTCTACAACTGGGATTACCATCCCCTACAGCTATCCCCTGGGATTATTATATAGCTATAATAGATGTAAAGGACTGCTACTTACCCATCTCTTTATATGAAGCAGACCGGTGCAAACTTGCCTTCTCTGTCCCCAAAGTAAATCATCAGGGACACTCTGAGAGTTACTACTGGAAAGTACTCACCCAGGGAATGATCAATAGTCCAACCATTTGTCAAATATACATAGATCATTCCATAAATCCCCTCAGACTGGCCTACCACTGCATCCATTACATGGATAACATCCTCCTTTCCCACCCAGATCAGCATCTTCTACAAATAGGACTCCAACAACTAATAATGAACCTAAATATGATTGGCCTACAGATCGCCTCAGACAAAATTCAACTAAATCACCATATACTTACTTAGATCATCACATCTCACAGCAGGTTACCCTGATAGCTCCTAAACTCTTCAGACAAAACTCTTACATGTTGGCAGAACTATAAAAAGTATGTGTGGTTATTAACTGGCTTTGGCCTGCTATACCCCTTGCTTCAGACAAATTACATACCTTATATGATCTTTTACAAGGGAGCCGAGACCCTATCTCACCTAGGGTCCTAACTCCTGAGGCACATACCACCCTTGACTATATAGAAAAACACATTCAAGCCTCACAAAGGCTTGAATTGCACAGGTTATTCATAGAAATTATTATGGAAAATTTGTCAAACATATAAAAAGAAAATGAGATGGAGACGTACGAAGCATACAGAACTCCAGCCACTTACAACCACAACAGAGCTACACCCAGACACATAATCAAGATTCCAGAAATTCAATATAAGAACAGAATATTAAAAGCCATCAGAGAAAAGAGACAGATCATCTATAAAGAAAAACCCATCAAAATCATGGCAGATTTCTTAACACGGACCATCAAGTTAAGAAGAGTATGGAGTGAAGTAATTCAAAGCCCAAAGGAGAACAATCTCCAGCCCAGATTGATGTATCCTGCAAAACTCTTTCTAGAAATTAATTGAGAAATAAGATGCTTCCATGACAAAGAGGAACTGAGACAATTTGAGACCACCTACCCAACCCTACAAAAAATAATAAAGGAAATTTTAGAGAGAGAGAAAAAGAATATGAGCATTTCAGTAGCAGTTACAGAGAGGCTTCAGTGAATGGGGCAGACAGTGGAGGGGAGGAGAAAAATAGACAACCAATGGCAGAAAAATAGAATAGCAGAAATGAGGCAGAGAAGATTGGCTGCAATTGCTAGTATAGAGGGCCTCAAAATACTAACAGAGGGAAACACAGGCAGAGTATATCAGGAGATAGGCACCATTGAAATGCTCCATATAGGGAGGCAATGGGACCCAAAATAAGCAGTGCACCCTATGGGAGTGAAAGGGGAAGAATTGTCTAAAAAAAGGAAGACAGATGATATTGTTAACGTGGTAAAAAGATTTAAAATCTTCGTTATTCTCATCACTCTGCTTGGATGGATTACATGCTGTTCCAGTTTGTCTACTTTCACTAGACATGAGGACATGATCAGCTATCCCAAAAATAAGAGGACATATTATGGTAATCATCCTTAATTTACTATCAATTTAATCTGAAGGCCTTTATAATTTACACTGTCTTATTATGACTGATCTTTTTTGAATCTGGTTTGTTAGATTGCTACTTTGTATTGACTGATTTTATTTAAATCTGTTATGATTGATAGCATTAACTTAAGAGTATAGGTATTTACACTGAAGATGACAAAATTCACTAAGATACCCACTCTTGTTTGATTATTGCCTGCTTTTGAAGTCTTATATTATCTTCAATGCTTCATTTTTCTTGATGTTGTTATACACTGCTGAGACATCATGATAACCATTGCAGATCACCTTGTATTGTGGTTTTATATGACTTTTTTGCTTCATGCTTTTCTAGGAATTGTTTGGTCTTGTCTTTCTTTTTTTGTTTTTCCCTCTAATACAGAAAAGATAAATATACATGTAGAGATTCATGCATGTGAAGAGCTTATAAACAGTTTATGAGAACCAACTCTATAATGCATATTGAAATGAACAATTACTTTGAAGAAAAAAACATTACAGTACCCAGTGCTGAATCCATAATGTCATGATGTGATATCCAGCAATACTATCATTCTTTGTTCAAGGTGATTTTAGCTTGTTTTGTTTTGTTTAAGCTCAACACACATGAAGGTATGGGCAGCTGTTTTAAAGAGAATGAGAGACTCTATGACAGCCATTCTTGGCTTCCCTATTGTCTGGTCTTGAAGACCTGAAACGCCTTCCTTGTCCTGTTCAGATCAGTTCCATACTATGTTTTTTCATGTGAATTCCCTGTAGGTGACAATATGGACAACTATTTGGAAGAAAACAAGAGTCAGTATGATAGAGAGTGAATATCTCCAATTGGTTAGCTTTGAAATTTATGTCTCTTACATTGCTTTCTTGTGACCTGCTTTGTTCCATTTTTTTGTGTTTAATTTTACACTTTTGATATAATTGCATGTATGTTTGAGTGTGTAAGATGGAGACCATATTGCTATTTTTGTCAGATCATGGAGCAGAATTGTTAACAGTCTCACTGTTTGAGTATCTACTTTGCATGTTTTAATTTTGTAATTTGAACAATTATTTCCAAGTTGTCAATATGTAGTTTGTCAAGTAATGGTTTCTTAGTTTTTTTTGTTGTTGTTGTTGTTGTTCTTTTCTCTTTTTCCTTGGAATTCTGTGTTGTTGCTACCCTTTATTCTGTTTTGTTTTGTTTTTCTCTTTAAATAAAATTTTAAAAAACAAATAATGAGCCATGCTACACCAGTGAGACCTTTAAACAAGAATGCACTAAATATAGTATCACGTTACACCATGGTATTCCGTATAATTCTCAAGAACAATCTATTGTGGAAAGACCCCATCAAACCTTAAAAACTCTATTCCGGAAGGAGGGGGAACTGTACCCCTGAGGCACACAAGATGAACTAATTATGAAGGCCCTTATAACAATCAATCTCCTAACTTTCAATGACCAGGGGCTTTCCCCTATTCACAAATATTGGTAACCTCTCCTGGCTCCTCCTACCCCAACCCCCTTGTTCATTGGAAGGATCTCATAACACAAAAATGGCAAATCCCTGCTGTGTTACTAACCCAAGGCAGAGAATTCACTTGTGACTTTCCAGAAACAGCCTCACATCCCTGGTGGGTCCCCGCCCATTATGTCAGGCCAGCCACGGACCACAGAGATGCAATGCCTGATCATTGAGGATGATTAGAAAGGCCCATGAGGTGGGCCCAAGCACCAGCGATGATGTCCCCACCCTCGTGGGCTCCATCTGTCACCAGGGGTGATATCAAAAGCCTCTGTGACCACACACACTTGTGCCTTATGCCATGAAGACCAGACAATGTCAAAGCCCTTCATCATGATTTGTGCGATTGGCACCTTAAATTCTGTGGTGGCTCAACAGGTCACTGTCTGGGCTGCTGTTTGCCACCCACCTGGCCTATTGATTGTCACACCTGATGCTCCCACCTTCCCTTATTTGTTTCTGTCTAATTGTACCACTGGCTTGCCCTGTGATCCTCACTTCTCACCACAACAGGTTCATGGACTGGATGCTTCCACCCATGATTCCTAACCCCTTGACTTTTCAGGGTAACGCTGTCAGTGCTTCTGACAACCCCATCAATGCTTTGGACAACATCCACCTCACCCTAATTCGACATGTTTCAGCAGACTTGCCCTCTTTAAACACTACAAGACCCCAACCACTTGTACAGGTTACACTCTGGTTCCCTATAAGTAAATGTAAATCTATAGATTATGCTACTCTGGACACCTTCTCTTACTTCAAAGAATCTAACCTCCTTACTGCTGTTACCTCTCTCTACCATTACAGATACCTTCCATGAAGGATCCCAGCTGATTTATGTGAAATTCCCTGGCAACCCTGCCAACCCTCTTACAAACCTTATGCTAATGATAACTTTACTTCCCTCTACACCTCTTTATTTCTGTCACCCAGTTATATGACCAACTTTATAGGCTACCACCCTCTTTCCGTTTCATGGAGACAAACAATTTTCTCCACACATTATTTATGTGGGTCTTTTCACTGCCTCGAGTTAACCCCACTGATGACTAAGGGAAACCTGCTTTTCACAAATGGCACCCTCACATATTATAAACCCCCCATTCTTTACAGCTCTACAGGATCAACAAATACCCAGCAGATGTGCAGCAGTGGCCTTGGTGAGATACCAAACATACAATCACTGTGCCAAACCAGCCTCCCTCCTTCAAGTAATAACATTACTAGCAAAGTTACCGTTTCCTTTCCTTCTCATGCCTGTGTCACTGCCCCTTTCCTACTACTGCTCTCTACTGAACTTATTTTTAATTGCACCCCGAATAATACCTGTTGGCTTACTAACTGCAGGAATGGAACCATCCTCTACAGGCTTATTCTTTGTACACCCTCAGTACTCTGGGTTCCTATAAATGTCTCTAGCTGGAAGGCCCCTGGTCTACCTCTCCACATGTTCAAGCCTTCCTTACAGGTCCACCAAAAGTTAAACTTCAGAGCCTCTGCCATAACAGCACTCATCTTAACTTTCCTTACAGCAGCTGCCACAGGAGCCACCGCAGCCATCTCACTATCCCAGTCCACACTAATCGCAGCTGCCCTCAACAACCTCTCTACCTTCATCGCAGAAACCTTTTGAGTGCAACAACAGATAAATGCCTACAGTAACATGGTCTTATTAAATGTTCAACAACAGATCAACCTGCTAGACATGGAGTTAAAGGGCCTATGGCATGTTGATACTACAGCTTGTGACCAAAGCTACACTTCTGTGGTGCTTTGCATTACTCCAAAACCTGCCAACATGTTAGGTGTGCATCTTTCACTTCATGACTGGATTTTGGGTCCATACAATGGCAACTATTGAAACCCGTCTTTACTGTTCACTGACCAAATACAGACAATTGACTCCATCCAAATGCCAGTGCTTACTGATACTATCCTCACTGACCTCTTATATAACTTACAACATTTCTTTTCACCCTCTAATGTCCTCATTCTGGGACTTCTGGGGTTACTGAGAATAATTGGTTTTTATGTCTTATGGCTGTTATGCACCCGGGTCCACACTCTACATTCTCAACAAGCACAAGCCATGATGGCCTCCATACAATTGGCATTAATAAAAA
>PVJX010022382.1:0-30626 GCA_004027295.1 Dolichotis patagonum
TTCAAAGGGTGATGGCTTAGGCACCAAGGCCATAGTGATAAGGAGCAAAGATCCTATCACTAGAGACACAAATTCCTGATTAGGACCCACAGAAAGATGACCACACCCTGCAGGCATGTGTGCTGGGGGCTGAGTGAGTTGCATCAATAAACATGTTATCTGTTTAGAACCCAAACTTGTCTGAATATAAACATTACACATGGATTTAGACATATGAAATTTGTCTAGCAAATGTGCTCCTGTGGGGTAAGATAATTTAATAAAAAGTAATAATGAAGTGAGTACTCAGCACAGGATCCTTATTTTCCATTCCTGAGATCACTGTCCACAGGCATGAGTTGACTCACATAACCTTCCTGATCTTCTGCATATATTTACTTGGCTCCAAAGAAGGAATCATCACTTCTCGAATTGGTAAATTTGGGGGGTGGAAGGGTGCTGCACATGGTTAGCCCAGCTCTCCTGTTGTTTTTATGTTTGCATCTGCCCGTGGTCATGGATCCTTCTCAACTCTTCAGTGACATACGGACCTTCGTGCAGTCCAGAACTGCTGCTGACAAGGTGGGAAAGTCTATTTATCACAGGAGCTTAGTGTTAGGAAGCCGAAAGACCTTCTCCTAAAGAGCGCTTTCCCACAGTCTTTAGCAGGAACCAGTGCCATAATAGTGACCTAAAGGTTTGCCTTCTTGTTTTACCTAAAGCCTAGGCCCATGTTTCCACAAATAGTATTCTAATGACTGGAAATTCACACTGGTTTGCATTTTAGATAACTTTTCCACTTCCCAATAAGAAGAGTGGTAGCACCAGGGTTTGGCTTCAATGAAATGGAAGGACTTTTGCTGCTTGCCGAATGGTGCAACTTATATCAAACCCCAAATTTTCTTCATATGAGGCAGACAGTCTTACCAGAGACACCATCTGAACCTTGCTCTCCTCTAACCCAGGTACTCCACTGCTTCCTCACCGATCGGAGTGTATTTTCATACCTGTCCAATAAGAAGATAAATAAGGGACAGAGCCTTCCTGTTAGGACACAGATGACTGAAAATTGAGAGGTGTCTGTTCCCGGAGTACTGACGAGATCTGGGACATTGTGCCTGAACTCTGAGGACCCTTAAATTATAAAATTTCCAACAAAGTCCACGTCTTAACCTAGTTAGTATGTTCTCTTTTATCCTTGCCCCAAATCTCACTGGATACCCTTTAAATCAAATGTAATGTACAATAATTTGTTCAGCAATTGTAAGTAAGAATATTCAGAAATGAAGAGCCAAAGACCCCAGGGAAACTGTTCATATGCTTGGGTTTGATGAAGAATCTAAATCTAAATGTAAAGCTAGAACCAGAGGGGGTTTCCTAACAAGTCCTGTCTGTTCAGTCTTCTTGGCTTCCCATTGCGTGGCTTCCTCTGGGTATGATTCTTTCTAAAATAAGGGAGAAAATAGACTTTTTTTCATTTTTATGGTTTTCTTTGTAGAGGAGTTCTAGCTTCTAGAACATGTCTTGAGGAAGATGGACAAGAGACCAGATTATGATAGGTCAAAAAAAAAAAAACTTGCTTCTGAAGGGTTTCTTTCCAGTCTCCTTCAGTCCAATATATTTAGCACACCAAGGTACAATACTTGGGCATATCATGTTCTTAGCCCCGATACTATGATCTTATAGCATATAATATTTAGTTTTAATTTAGAATAATAGTTTTGAGATACATATTATGTTATTATGTTAAGATTTCCATTGTAGGTGATCTTTCTCTTCTCTCTAACAGCTTTTAATATTTTATTCTTGTGCTGAATTTCTGGGATCTTAATTATTATATGTCTGGGTGTAGATTTGCTTTGGTTATGGCTAGTTAGAGTCCAATATACCTCACTTATATGCATGCCAGATCCATTCCCCATGTTTGGGAAGTTTTCTTCTATTACTTCTGTGAATATCCTTTTAATTTCATTTGTGTTGACCCCTACTTCTTCACCTACACCTATCATTCTTAAGTTATGTTTCTTTGCATCATCTTGCAGCTGTTGAATTGTTATTTTCTGATTCTGTGTTATTTTTAAAAGATCTTTCCTTTCACAATCACTAGCTGCAATCCTGTCTTCAAGGTTTTAAAGTTTATCTTCAGTCTCTTTTGAGCAGTTTTGCCAGCTTTTGATTGAATTTTTAATTACCTGGATCTCTCTTTGAATCTGTTTTATTCATTATAATTTCTTTCTACATTCATTCAAGGTTTCCATAATTTTCCTATGCTCCTCTTTACTGTCTCTGTCATCTTTAGACCTGCTGAACAATTCTTTCAGTATGTTTGTGATTTCTTCTTTTATCTGAGACTTTATTTCTGACTTGACTGCTTTTACAATCTCATGAAGTTGTTTCCTTACTTCAGTTGCTATCCTCTCTGAGATTTCAGGTGTGTAGCTTCCATTTTTTTCCATGACCATATTTCCCAGACTTATTCTGTGTGGGCTGGAGGTCTGAGTTTGCCTTTTGTTCCTTAGTCTTGACATTCTCCTGGGTTCCTACCAGCAAGCTGGTTGTAGGCCCCAGGCACTTCCCATGTTGGCTGCCCCTAGGCAGTGTAGGGGGATGGGACAGTCACCTGGTTTCCTCTAATTCCAGATTTGCAGGGAGGTAGCAGGGTGTGGAGTGGGCTTCTCCAGAACTATGCAGCTTCGCTGGGGCTTTGCTGATGATCAGGGGTGCATGCAGGTGGGGCTGCTTCTCTCAGACTGTGTGTCTACACTGAGACTCCCATGATGGTGGCAGCCACACAGGGGTGTGTTTGTCTGATTCTCCTGGTGGGTGATGGCTGCCTGAGGGAACCAAGGGCCTCCAATGGTTGCCTATGGGTGCACAGGGCTTACCTGGCTGTGTGTCTCTGCTCCTGCTGGCTACCTGCAAGAAGGACCTTCTGGTGGCAGCACCTTGAGGGTGAAGGTGGATCTGCTGGTTCTCTCTGCCCACATTGGCCACCTGCAGGACGTGGCCTTTTGGTGGCAGTGCCCAGCAGGCAGAGATGGATCTTCTGGTTCTTTCTGCCTGCACCGGGTGCACAGAGGAAAGGGCCTTCTGGTTGCCTCATTGTGTATGTATATATTACAAATACACATAGGCATATATAAAATATTTTCTCCCAGTTGAGTACTTCACTTTTAAATTTCTTAAAAATCTTTTTTAAAAAGCACGTAAGTTATAGTTTTGTTGAATCTGGAATTAGAGGAACCCAGGTGCCTGGGTATCTTTTAAGCACTTTCTGTCCTACTTCAGAAATTCTTGAGCTGCCCAGTTTTAATGATTTTACCCATATTTTGTATAGGCTTTATAGTTTTGTATAGGCTTTATAGTTTTATATTACGTTCGTGATTTGAAGTAATTTTGTAAGCAATGTAAGATAAATATCTATTGCTTTTCTGAATATTGGTAATTAATTTTTCCAACATCATTTGTTAAAAAGTGTCTTTTTCTATTAGATTATTTTGGTACTATTGTTGAGTATTGATTCAGCTATGCATAGACCTAATTTTGGATTCTATCCAGTTGCATTGCTACACACATTTTTCATCATACCCAAATTACCATCTCTTCATTTCTATGGTTTAAAGTAAGTAATGGAATGAGGTTGTGTGAGACCTCTGTTCTTCCTGTGAAAATTATTTTGGTTGTTTTAGATTCTTTGCAGTTTTGTATAGATTTTTGAATCCTATGGACAAAGTCTACAAGACCAGCTGAAACTTTGGGATTGCACTGAAACTTTAACTTGGGTAGCACTGACCACATAGCTGGAGCTCTTCATATAGGAACATGTGATATCTCTCAATTTATTTCAGTATTCTTCAGTTTATTTTAGTAGTGTTATATAGATTTTAGTAAATTGGTTCCAAATATAGTTTTCTAACTATATCCTCAAATATTAAATATTTTTAATGCTATAGAACTGTTTAATTTATAAATGTTTTGCTAATGTCAGTTTTTTGCCAGTAGGGGTAATAAAATTGATTTGCATACATTGTAAATTTTATATTAGTGGGTGAATTTTGTTGTATTTCTTTCAAAGAGTGCTGGATTTTATTTTAATGTGTAGCTAAATTACTTGAAATCTGCTAGATCCTTTTGATAACCATTTTTAAGCTCATATGTTACCAAACCTGGTCTAGGACTTTTCTCCCCACTACTGAATGTATGTGGAAGTCTTTCTTTAGGAGTCTGTCAATGTTTAGAGGTCTGAGTTTGCCTTTTGTTCCTTATTCTTGACATTCTCCTGGGTTCCTACCAACAAGCTGGTTGTGGGCCCCAGGCACTTCCCATGTTGGGAATATCAGAAATTTCCTTAACTGTTTAAAAAATTAGCTGTTCTGGGGCTCTATTCTGGAAGTTGTTCATAGTGCCTTCTAATTGTCCATCCAACAGAATTAGCTAGTTTTTCATAGATCAGTAGTCTAAAATTTTGAAGGCAGCCCTTTCTGTCTGTCTATCTCCTCTCCTCCTCGCTCCCTTTTTTAGGTCCTTCTTTTCTCTTTTCTGAGATTCTGTTTTAAAATTGTAGTTGCCTCTGTTTTCTCAAGTCACTACAGTTGCTAAACTCTTGGATTCTTTCTCCTTATTGTGCCTTGAAATACTACTCTGTAGGTAGTAAGGTGGTACAATCTTTGAACTTGCTTTCTTCTCTTCAGGGATTGCTAGCCTACAGTGGTTATGTTCAGTGTCTGGAAAACAGTCATTTAACACATTTCATTCAGTTTTCTAGTTGTGTACTGTGGAAAGGAAATTGGTCTAGCAGTTTATCTTGCTTAGAAGTAGAAATCAATACTTTTTTTTTAACCTTTTAAATATCCTGGAGTAGATGTGCAAGTGGCTTTCTACAGAAAGTAACAACAGGATTTTCATGGTGGTTTGTCTTGGAAGTGCTGTACCTTAGTCATTTTCTCATTACTGGCACAAAACAACTACAATTTATAGAAGGAGAAGTTTCTGTTGGCTCATGAACTTTAGAGGATTCAGTTCATTGTTTGCTGGCTCCAAGGCAGGAAGAGCGTGGTGTAAGGGTCTTGTGGTAAAAAGCTTCTCATGGTGTAGTGGCCAAGAAACAGCATGAAGGAAGGACGTAAGAAGGGAGATAAGCCCTTCTAATTCATGCTGCTGGTGATCAGACTCTTCTGGCTAAGCATACCCTCCCAATAGCACATTCACCTATGAATTATTTATTGGACTTATATACTGGTGAGTATAGGGCTCTCATGAACCAATCACCTTACAAAAGTCCAGTCTTTTAGCACACAAGTCTTTCAGGTGGATATTCTAGATCTAAAGCATAATATTTCATCATGGTCTCCAGGGCCTCTTGTCTTCATTGTGCAAAATGAATTAGCACATCAGTAACAGTTATCAAACTCTTCATAGTTTGAGCAATTGTCTTACTTTTTGCATTGCTGAGACAAAATATGGGACACCTACAAACTAAAGGAGGAAAGATTTATTTCAGCTCACAGTCTATAGAGGTTTCAGCCCATAATTAGCTGATGGCCTGGCAGGGCGGCATGGCAGAAGGCCTGGCAGAGGAAAGCAGAAAGCAGCCTGTAGCAGCAGCAAGCCTCCCTTTCCCTTTTATCCCATCCAGGCTACAATCCTTTAGATGGCACCACATCCAGAGTGGGTCTTCCCATCATCTACATCCATAGCTATGCTAAACCAATCAGTGGAAAATTTTAGTACCACACACCCCTAATTCCAGTATTACATATCCTGGCCCAAATAGCTGTGAAAAAGAGGCTTTGTAGGGACATCTAAATACCAGCCATAGCAACACTGCTGAAACATTCCAGCCAGTGTTTCCTCTGAGACTCACGTGAGCCTCACGTAAAAATTAAGAAGAAAATTAAATGCTTCTGACATTTAATACCACAAGGTAAACATTCTCTTTCTACAAAGGAGAGATGGGGGTGCAGAAAAGAATGGGAACAAAGCTAGGCCAAAACTCAACAGAGAAAATGTTAAATTATGTAGTTCTATGTCCAGCATCTAGGACAGTTTCTGTGGTGAAACGTAAACTCCAAAGACCCTGGGTGGCCCCACTAGTATTATATTGCTGGGTGCAGATCTCATAGACTCTTCCTTAGGGTGATTCCATTCACTTTCTGAAGCTTTTCTCAGCAGACATTCCATGTTCTTGTCTTCTTCAACTTCCAGAGGCCTCCACAACACTTTTGCCTTTCCTCTCAGAGCATCATGTACTATCCTGTCAGAGGTACACTCACTGCTTCCCAGGTCTTCTGAAATCCTAGTAAAAGCCTTCCCAACCCCACAACTCTTGCATTCTGGATGTCCATAATACCAGCACCACACAGACTATGCTAAAGTCTACTGCCAGCTCAAGCAGTAGTTAGACCCCTTTGGATCATGACTGCAGAGGACTTTGAGTTCCTGAATGATTGAGCACTGTTAGATGACTTCTGGGGAATCAATTCCCTAGGTGATTTTTTGAGCAGGAGATCAGGTGTATCTCTTATGAAACAAAAGTTTTATCTTTTGCATTTTTGAGTCATGGAAAGATCAGTGTGTGTGTGTATGTGTGTGTGGGGATTCTTATGGATTCTTCAGATGCCCTTAAGTCATTTTTCCTATTGTCATCATGAAAAGTCCTTGGCTAAAAATATCATTGTTTGCAGATAACATGATCTTTTATTTAAAGGACTCAAAAATCTCCACCGCAACACTCTTAGAATTGATAACCAAATTCAATAGTGCAGGAAGATACAAAATAAATACACAAAAACCAATAGAATTATTAATTAATTCACTGAAAAAGTAATCAGGAAATCCAGACCATTCATAGTGGCATCAAAATAAGTAAATATTTTGGTGTTAACCTAAGGAAAAGAATGACTGCCACAGTGAAAATTACATCTGATTGAAAAAGGAAATTGAGGATATCTGAAACTGGAAAAATATCTCCTGTTCTTGGATAGGCAGAACCAACATAATAAAAAGGGCTATACCTCCAAAACTAATATATAGATTTAATGCAATCCCAATCAAGATAAAGGCATCATTTCCACAGAGCTAGAGAAAACAATTCTAAATATACATGGAATTAGAAAAGATCAGGAATAACAAAATCAATTCTGGGTAACAGAAGTAAAGCAATCCAAATTTGAAGTTATATCATAAAGCTACAATTATTAAAACAGTATGGCAACAGCATAAAAGCAAGCATGGAGATCAATGGAATACATTGAAAGAAGCAGAAACAAACCCTTCTATATACAGCTCTTTGATCTCTTAAATGGAACCAAAACCATAAATTGAAGGAAAGATATCCTCTTTAATAAACGATGCTGGGAAAATTGGATATCCACATGCAGAAGATTAAGTCTAAGCTCATATACCTCACCATGTACTAAAATAAAATCAAAATTGATCTAGCATCTAAATGTTAAAATAGAAACACTTAATCTCCTGGAAGAAAAAATAGATATGACTCATGGAGATATAGGCATGGGCAAGTACTTTCTGAACAGAACCCCAGTGGCACAAGAAATAATACTGAGAACCAACAAATGAGATGAAATCAAATTAAAAGCTGCTGAACATCAAAGGAAAACAAAACCAACAGGGTGAAGAGACAGCCTACAGCATGGCACAATATTTTTGCCAGTTATTACTCAGACAGAGAACTAACATCTAGAATGTATAAAGAACTCAAAAAAAATAAACCCCTCAAAATAACAGATCCAATTGAAGATAGGTAACCAAAATGAGTAGACACTACTCAGAAGAGGAAGTACAAATAACCAATAAATACAAGAAAAACATGATGACCGTCACTGCCCCTTGGAGAAATGAAAGTTAAAACTATGCCAAGATGCCATCTTACCAAGGCAGAATGGCTACTATCAAAAACCCTAATGGTAGGAAATGGTAGTGAGCTTGTGAGCATAAAGGAACTCTATGAGGTCATTGGTGGGCGTGTAAACTAGTACAACCACTATGGAAATCTGTGTGGAGATTCTTCACAAACTAAAAGCAGAAATTTCATTTGATCCAGCTATTCCTCTCCTAGGTATCTTCCCAAAAGAGTTAAAATCATTGTATTAGAGGGATATATAGATACCAATCATTAGAGCGGCACAACCTGTAGAAGTTAGATCTTGGAAACAGCATATGCAGGCTTCCTCATTTAAGGACTGAGCTATGTTCCTGGGACTAGGTCATTAAATGAACTGGCTGTGAAATGAGGAATTGTATAAGGGATGTATGTTACAATATTCAGAAAAAGGAAACAGAGGAAATGCCAACTGGATGGCTTTGCTTTTATCTGTATAGCTCACATGCAGTAATATAACATGGAAGACAAATGTAACATTGTACCATACAGTTCAATAAGTAAGCGTTATAGGATTGTACTACAGAAGAAACCACCGTAAGGCTGCACTGTTGCTGGCAATCCTGCATCCCAAGTAGTAATGCAGGTCGGAAGTCTGAGCAGCAGACCATTCCCTGAACAGTCCTTAAACAGGCATTTAATAAGGGATGTCTGTATGCCCATCAATAGATGAATGGATAAGGAAATATATATATATACCTCTATGGATATATATAGAGAGAAAGAGAGACAGAGAGAGCTCAAAATAGAAGAGAGATAAATAGAAAGTAGGGAGTTCAAACACTTCCTCAAATTACATATTCCATTTTTAAAAAGAATTTCAATATATATGCTAATTTGTTTCATTTATAGTAACAATTTATCTTAGTTCATTGAAAAGCAAATTTGTGTTACTGTCTGTGTGTTTTTTCGAAGAATCCTTTCCGTTTAAGCTTTGCACTGAGTATCTACTTTGAGGAAAACAGTACACAGTGTAGTAGTTATTCTCTTATTATTTGATTATAAAAATTTGTTTTATTTTTTTCACAAAATAATAAGAAATAAACTTGACGTGTAAACTGCTTATTGTTTTTCTTTTTCCTTTTCTTTTCTCCCCAAATTCTGCTACTTGTTTTACTGTGTCCTAATCAGTGCTTTGCTGGCTCAAAACCAGCTTACTGAACCACTGGCTCACCCAGTTTGATGTATTTATTGCCCATCTATTAGCTGTCAGACTTCTAAGGTCAGAGCCTGTATTTTCTGGGAGAACACAGACAATAAGTGCACACACTTTCCATCAAGTAGTGGTCAGTGCTGTAATGAGGGGAGAATCACAAACGTGAGGTTAGAGAGTTGCGTTTATTGAGTTTTGTCTTGTTATCTAGGTTTTCGGGGAGGGCTTCCTGGTAAGGTGACATGGGGCAAGTGGAAAGCAGGGAGCTGTGAAGATGTCTAAGGGAATGTCCCCTGGAAAGGGCACAGTAAGTGGGAAGTCTCAGTCACTCAGTCTTGGCCCTCACGAAGTCTAACAAAGAGCCTGAGTCTAATTCTTGTGTGAAACTCATTTTGCTGACTGGCGGCAGCTGGCAATCCAGCAGCGACTCCACTGTGGATCATGAAGACCTCAGAACACCCAGGCCCTGGGGATCTGGAGTGCACCTAGCACGTGAAGTGGGGCTGCATCATACTGGTTTGTTTCTGTTTTTGTTTGGTTTCTATCTGGGGAATGAACCATGTGTCCTGCACATACTAAGCTAGTGCTGTGCCACTGAGCTGGGTGCCCAGCCCCCTTCTAACTGATTTTGTGTTTGAGATAGTGTCTCACTAAGTTGCCCAGGCTGGCCTTCATTTTATGGTTCTGCTGCCTTAACTTCCTACGTGCCTGAGTTTGCTGGCATGTGCCATCTCATCCAGCCACACTACACAGTGTTAAACCCGTGAGCACTCAGGGTGGAACTTCAAGATGCTGCAATGACAGAAAATAAATACACGGCATCATACTAGGGACTGGATGCATACAAAAAGACCATTACCAGTATCTAAGGGAATTATATTCTATTTTCCGAGGACAAGTTATCTGGCAAACCTCTGATAACATGGAAAACAGATCAAGTAACTAGTGGATATATGGTCTAGGGAAAGACATTATGAAACTAAATATTAGTGGTCCATGCAGATAAATATAGGCTACATTTCAAAACATATTACCTAAAGAGATGATTTCAGTCAAGACATACTGATTCACAAACAAAAGAAAGAAATTAGAGAATATTCACAAATTTGAGAATAGAAGAGCTCACAGATAGTAAAATACAAGATTTAGAAAGTTTGGTACAAAAGCCAACTAAAATTGACAGCAATATGCAAATCAAGAGTGTGACCACCTGATTTACTGTTTCTTTTTGTTTGTTTTGTTTTGTTTTGTTTTGGTACCGGGGATCAAACTCACGACCTTGCACTTGTCAGGCAGGCGCTTATGCCACTGAGCTAAATCCCCGACCCCTGATTTACTGTTAAAACTTCCAGTGGATTAAATGATGATCAACTGAAAAAAGGAAAAAAAAAAAAACCCAAACCAAAAAACCCAAGAGGAAGAAAAGACGAGAAGTATACCTCTCCTACAGAAGTCTCATGAGTCCAAGGCATTAACCACTAGCCCTAGAAGTAAGTAGTCAAAAGAATGAAGAAACACAGAAAATGAAGGAGTCTGTTTGGAAAACAGAAAATCCATAAGGGTGACTTTTGGCTTGTTAGGTGACTGCCGTCAAACAGGTAAGATGAGCCTGGTTGAATTGCCTCAGAGCCTCAGAGCCTAAAATTTGTACAAGCCCTCAACATCCTACAGGCAGGAAATAGGTTGTAAAATATGCTTAGTCCTCACCATTGTCTATTTCAAACATGGCAGAGTAGAAAACTGGAAAATGGAGCTCCGTGGAGAGTGTTCCGAATATGTGTCAAGCGTCCTCAGCCACCTGACGCTCAGGGTCCAGCAGAGAACACCTGGTGACTCAGCTGCTGAGTCACCATTACCAGCCCATGGGAAGATTCATTTATCTCTCACCCAGCAGCCACCAAACATTATTACTCATCTGTAGGATAACTTTAAGCTTTAAAAATCAAATGCTTACGCTTGAGCCTCACAGACTTGGGTGCCTCTGTGACTTCTGAATTTGAAGATCCTGATATTTTTAGCTCTGATCTTACTTAGTATGTTAACACTCTTTTGTAGGGAGTGGCATGATAGCCTCACTGCTGCCACCCCATCCCGCCCTCCTGTGGGCATTTGGTGCGTCTGCCTACATTACCCATGATCCTCTCTGCCTGGCCAGACATGACTGCGACCTATCCGGTCTCTCCACAACGTCTCTGCCTGATGACGACAATTTCCTGCCCTCACCCTATATAAACCATGTTCACTTCCTCAATAAACGAGACTTGATTGGAACTGCTCAACTTGTCTCCGTCTCTCTTTCCTCTTGCCCTGCCCCCCCCATCCCCGTTCCCTCTCCAGGTGAGACCCAGGGACTGATCCGCCGGCCGGATCACTCTTTGTTATAAATTAGGAGTCTCCCCTTGTGTCTGTTGTTGGCTGCTGTTATAGGAAAGAAGGGTGACTCTGTTACAGAGCTGCAGGACAGGGGCAGCTTTGGTTACACTCCTCGCCTCAAAATTTGATAAGCTTTACTGGAGAAAAAGAGAACAAAAATGAGTAAATTAACCAAATATGCCCCACTTTCATTGGACTGAATTTGAAAGATTCTTTTTCTTTTCCTCTTCAAGTAAATATACACTACAAACAGGCAACCAAATCCCTTTAGTCTTTACCCTATTACAGGTGTCTTCACATTTGCTTTGGCTAACTAACATCTGCTCACTTTCTCATGGTCTTGAATATTGGCTAAGTAGGAATCACATATTGAGGTGGTTTCTCATTCTCTCGGATATTCTACATTATCAACAATTACTGCAAACTTACTTGCTCAGAGTCAGGAGAGTAAGGATCATTCTTTCCTGCTGGGCTGCGGCTGCCACTTGCCTTTGGAATTTGATTCTGTGCATACAACTCTCTTGTATGCTGCCACCCCAATTGAATCACCCAGACTCCCCTGTTCCCTTGTTTCAGGCAAGTTCTTTAAAGCACAGAATGTCTCATTTGTATGTATTTCATCACCAACATCTCATACACTTTGCTTCCTTGTCACTCCTCAATTCGACCAACCCTTCTTGAGCACTGACTATGCAATGAAAATTGAAATTATGCAGATATGTACAGGATGTGGTAAGAACTAGAGCAGCTTCCAATCAGGGAAGGCAAAAGGTCCACACATTAAGAGAACAGAGAGGTTCTTGTTAGGCGTTTGGTGTACAGAGTGGAAGAAACTGAACGTAGGTGGTTTATCGTTGGCACACTGCAGTTTGAGCTATGCTGAATCTTTAGCCTGTGAAATGCAGATACATGTCAGAACTCAGGTTTCTACTCACAAGCTTATTTACATACAGTCAGCCCCGAACAGCCCAGGCTCTGCAGCCTCACATGCACCCAACTGCAAATGGAAACTATTCAGAAGAAAATGCATCTGCCCAGGACACGTGCAAACACTTTTCCTGGTTATCAGTCCCTAAACAACATAGCAGCATTTACATTGTATTAGATATATCAGAGGTGATTTAAAGTATACAGATTTTATTTCGTTTCACACCTTTAATGTGTTCCAAGTCTCACCGCGGTGTATGTGGAAGGCATTCTTCCTCTGGGGTAGAAATTAGATAAAGTGGTCACAGTTAGAGTCTGAGTTTTAATTGTAGCTCATGGCCATGAGGTGTTTTGAACACAAACGTCTTGACTGAATGCCCAGTGGTGCATCGTAGATGCCCCATGGATAGATGATCTACCGTGACAGCAACAAGGGAAGAACGCTTCCCGCCCTGGACCGGCTAAGTACTGTGCTCAGTTTTGATCTGAGCCCGAGGTGGCCGTGATGTGCAGCTCTGAAGAGAACCCTGCATGAAGGGTGCAGGGACAAACATGTTCCTCGGGCCTAGGACACTGCACACTGTCTTCCTCACAGAATCAATGAACAGCGACTTAACAAATGCTGGGTTAATTATTAATATATAGTTTACGGATTGTGTTGCGATGAGTTATGATGTATTTTGGTAAACTTCAAGTTATAAACATTCAAAATATTCATCCATACTTTTCATAAAGAAGTGTTAGGAATGAGTATTCATTCACTTATAGTCAGAAGGAGCTACTTGTCAAAGCTAAGCCACATATTCGAAGACAAAGAATATGCCCAACTCATTTTATGTGATAATATGTTTAATAAAAATTTCCTTGCTACATATTTGAGTCAGTTATGAAGCTGCTTGTGATAGCCAGAGCGGAAGTAAAAGCTAGTTTCTTCATGCTGCTTGTTTCTGGAAGTCTGACTTCCTTTCAGGATGAGGAAATCTATGTGCTGCTTCGGAACTGCTTGACTCATTTTCCGCCCTGACATTTTATGTCATGCTAGAATTTTTGCAATGGGGTAGATTTGTGCTTGCTCCCAGACTGAGCAGGATTTCACACATCACACCTAGAGTAACTGGATGCCATGAGAAACCATTTTGTAACTTGTATTCTGATATAAAACAACAATTATAAAATGCTTTATTGATGCCATATTTCTATCTCTCTTAATAATACTTGTAGAATGCTCATGTTTGCCCTGCAGAATTAGAGCAAAGATGGACAGGCCAGGGATTTGAATACAGCTGTTCCTGCATTGCATATTAAAAACTGATTTCTCTTCATAGCACAGAATGGTAAGTTCTTTGCATACTCTCTGAACAGGGATGCCAGATAGTAAAATTTAGCTAACCTAGTTTCTGCTATGACTTCATACTGAACTGAAGACTAGAAAATGATGAATGTTATCAAAAATTTTTTAGTTTTTGAATAAAATAATTAAAATATATCTTGGGAATGTATTTTCTGATCTCTTTGTGAATTTTGAAAGTAGATGATCCTTTCTTTTTCAAGTTAGAAAAGAAAAAGAAAAACAAACAAAAATGAACACTGGATTAGGCTGACACCCAGATACCTGTAGAAGTAGAAATGAATGCAACCCCATGTATCCTTCTAAGAGGAAAGTAGAGAGAGAGTCAATAGATGAGATGAAGGCTGTGTGACAGAAATAGGGAGAAGCACTGAGGAAGAGAGAGAGAGAGAGAGAGAGAGAGAGAGAGAGAGAGAGAAATTCTATCTCACTGGTTTAGAAGGTGGCGGAAGGGGTCAGAAGCCAAGAAATACAATGGATGTAGCTTTAGAAGCTGGAAAAGAGTAGAAGACAGTTGTCACTATGTCTCCAGAAGATCATGGGCCCATATGATCCTAGTGTTGTAAGACTTTTTTTTATTATTCTGGCCTTTGTAAATGCAAGAAAATTTCTCTCTGTGTTTGTTATAAGTCACTGAGTTTATGGTAATTTGTTATAGCAGCCCAGGCAAATATTCCCTGTTCCTCTTGCAAGCAATCCCTGACCTTGGACAGGTAACAGCCAAGATCTGTTTTCAGTCTCTAGTATTTCACTATTTCAATAATTGTATGTGAAGAAGCAATATAGTTTATAGCATTTTATGTCTGACTTTTAAAATTGAGCATAGATTGAAAGTTCATCTGCATTGTTGTTGGTTTCAGTAGCTCATTTCTTTTTAAGGCTGAGTAGTTTTCTATTGTATAGATATGATCTTTTTGGTCTGTCCATTCTCTACCTGATTGAGTTTTAGATTGATTCTAGTTTTGTGCTACTGTGACTTCCATTTATATAGAAGTGCTTTGAACTTCCATATAAATATCTGTTTTGTAAATTTTCATGTGTAACTTTTAAGAACTGGAAAAACTATTTCCCAGTGTAGTTGATTTTTTTTTTTTAAGACATCAATAGTGTGTGGGTTTTCAAACTGATTTAGGAAAAGGAAGATGAAGAGGTACAGGGAAAAGAAGGTAAGGTATGGAGTAGAAATTAGAAAACAAGAAACCTACCATATTAAGGATTAAGAATACTTTTATGTAGGACCAATTGTTTGCACACCATCATCCCCCCAAAAGAAGATAATTTCCTAAAATGTCTGTGGAAACTGGTCATAGTCAAGGGCATAATGTGATCCTTTCTGGTCAGCCTGAACATTTGAACTAATGGAGTCTTTGGTGAACCCAGGAGATGGCTAACTTGCTACATTCTTCCTCACCTCAAATGCAGAATAGTAGGGTCATGTTACTCTGCTGCCACATCTGAGAAGAAGTGCAAGTATAAAATTTGACTCCCAGCACTCTGCTCACATCAGGCAAGAGGCCGATGCTCTCTGAAACTAACAGCTGATAGGAAAAGGCTAGAATTAAGGTTACACCATGCCATATTGCTGGAACAGTGGAGCTAACTTCCAATATTTAAGGACTTACTTTCAAAGGCAATGATTGGAGCAGTTTTAGTTTACAGAAAATGGGAAACAGATGAAGCACTAAACAAGGGAAATTGTTCAATAATTTACTGCTTTCTGACTTGCAGAATATAGCACAGATATTGAAAATAATGAAATTCATCCAGACCAGTTGATTTTGAGGGATTATTGTAAGATATAGATGGAAGAGAATTAAGTTAAAGAGAAATATGGGCAAAATCACTCCATTTTAAAATATAATATAACAAAGTTATGTATGATATTTCTATATGTATGTGAAGTGTTTACTTTTCAATACAGGAGAAAGAATGAAGTTACATTTCAATAACTCAAAGTTCTGTTATAGGATATTCTTTCAGTCTACAAATTATTTCTGGATAATCTTGCTTATTCATTGACTATTACCAATGGTAACCCTCAAATCTCCATTTCTGCTCTTGACCTTTATTCTGTTTTTAAAATTCAAATCTGTGCTTTCTACTGCTACCTAATGTTTCAACTTACATGTACTGGAAATTCCACTTATCTTGACTATCTCCTTCTTCCACATATTTATTCCTCCTTTTTTTGCTTTATCTCGCAAAAAGCAGGATCAGTTACCTTGTTATTCAAAACAGTGTGGTCAGTGTCATCTTTTAATCCCTCCTCCCTTTCATCAGCCACATTCAATCAACCACCAATTCTACTGATCCTGCTTCTAAAATATAAATGCACCCATACTTCTCCATGTCTAATGTCCTTTATTTCAGGCTATCGTGATGTGCCTGTATTACTTCATATATTCTTGACCAGGCTTCCTGCCCCTTTGAACTATTTCCTTTACATGGAAAGTAGAATGGCTTCATATATTACAAGTGTGCTTGGTTCTGTCTACAATCATAACCCTTTAGTGTTTTTCTTCATTATAATGATCAAATGTACATATGCATGCACATATATTTATATAGACATAAATGGATTAACAATTATATGCTTATAGGATCTATTTTTGAAAATCACAAATAAAAATAAACACAACAACAAAACAAACCACTTATAAACAAATATTACCTCTAAAATGATTCTTATAACAAAAAGACATTAAATTATTATTATGCACTATTTTGAAAAATAATATTAGTTAAACCCAAGCTTTACTCAGAAGCCTAGAATCCTTTTATTTATGTATCAGGAAAAAATAAAATAGTAAAATGCAAGAAGCTGAAACAAAAGACAATAAAAAACAAATGATTGAAAAGCATAAAGAATTAACTAAAAGAACTGAAAATAGAAGCTAATGATTTAGCAACAAAACAACTTTCATAAATGATTCAAATGCTAATAAAAATTCCAAACTGAATTAAAGGTTCACTAGAGGAGAAAAAATATAAAAACAAAAATATATTAAACTGAAGAAAAAACCCCAAAATCAGAAGCCAACCTGAACTTCGGTGGTGAACCTTGCTGGGATTATCCACTACTCTGCCATAAATCTACAACCGATGTTTTGGGATTAATCAACATGAATCTAGACTCTTCACTTTGTCACCAGTGACAGCAGAGACAAGTCTTGAAGTGGACTTTTTTTTCTTATTTTCTTCTTTTTCTATTTATTGGTTTTGTTTTTCTTTCTTTTTTTCAATTATTCTTGTTTTTATATGACTGTGAACATTGATTATAGGCTTTTTTGATGTTTGT
Organism: Dolichotis patagonum; assembly: GCA_004027295.1. NCBI lineage: Eukaryota > Metazoa > Chordata > Mammalia > Rodentia > Caviidae > Dolichotis > Dolichotis patagonum. Next base: position 16,979 of record PVJX010022382.1, read on the forward strand.
TTCTTGTTTTTATAACATCCTTCTCTCTTTCCCTCCTGTCTTCTTCAACAGTTTCCCAAAGTTCATGTGATGTTCCCTTGTCCTCCAGCTCTGCTTCTAGTCTTTTGCCCTTCTATTTTTCTATTTTTCCCCCAATCCTTTTTAAATTTTCTCTCATGAGACTAAAATTGCCATACTGAGGACATGTTTACTGTATACAATTCTCTGATTTGTTTTAGATTTTGTTATAGAACCACAAACAAAGTTCATATGCGTGAAGGCAGCAAATTAATAGTTACCACAGCTTGTCATTTTCTAGGCTGCATTTGATGCTGTTGTTATTGCTGATTGTACTACTTTAGCCAAGGTGAAATAATAGTTCCAATAAGTTGTTTATCCTGCAATTTCAAGGCTGAGATTGCCTAAGGGTCACAAAAAGTCTAGGCCAATGCCAAAACAACAAGGGGCTAAGCCAGATAGGCATCAACATCTCATTCATATTAAATTGAAGAGTTAGGATCTTGCAATAGATTCAAAATCTGAAAGCCAGCTACACATGACAACATTCCTGAGAATTAGTCATTTCTTATTGGTTCTAAATGCTGGTATAAAACAAATTACCATAAGCAATTTATAAGCATCAACACAGAAATTAAAAAAGAAAGAAAGAAAATGAGAAGATACTTAAGTAAAATGGAACCCCAGTTTTCTAGCTCATCAAAGGCAAAGGGGCATTAAAGTGGAACAATTTGAAAGCCACATACCTGAACTCTCTGAAGTGATAACAGCAGAAGTAACAAAGGAGATGAATGAGATCCTAGAAAAAATCAAATCAGAAATAATTTCTTGGATAAATAAAGAGATGATGTCCATAAGGAATGATATGCTTAGTGACTTTAGAGAAGATACAAATTGAAAATAGAGGAGCTTAGGAAAATGATAGAAACCATGAATACCCAACATAGGAAAGAAGTGGAACACATGAGACAAATTTAAACAAATATCTGGGAGATTAGAAAATTCCATTGAAAGTAAACATAGCAGAATAAGCCAATGTGAAGACAGAATATCAGATATAGAAACAGGCTTACATTTAGTGATCACGAAAGGAAATATGTCTTAAAAATAGCAAGGAACTATGAAAAATCAATCCAATAGCTGCTAGATGATGCAAAGAAGAATAACATAAGATTGGAGTCAATGAAGAAGCACGAGATGGCGTACATAAAAAGAACCTGCTCACAAAAATAATGGCAGAAAACTTCCCAAGTAAGGAAAAATAACTTGACAAAGAAGTAAGTGAGGCATATAGAACCCCAATTAGACATGATCAAAGCAAACAAACAAAAAACAAAAAACTATACCAATGCATATAATTGTCAAGATTTGAGATATTCAACACAAAAACAAAATATTAAAAGGTCTTACCAAAAAAAACCCCAAACAATCAACTATAAAGGAAAGCCAATCAGAATAATGTGAATTCTCCACACAAATGCTTAAGTCAAGGAGAGCTTGGAGGGAAGTATTTCACACCCTAAAAGAAAATAACCTCCAGCCCAGATTGATATACCCTGCAAGACTGTATATCAAAATTGATAGAGAAATAAGATCACTCCATGGCAAAGAACACTAAAAGAAATTCATGACCATGAAAATGACCACTTCAAAATGTTTTGAAGTATGTTCTAGACAGAGATAACAACACCTACAACTCCATGAATCTCAACAGAATGAATCTACCAGGTAAGGCAAACAGTTAAATGCAGAGAAAAAAAGGGAATGAAATACAATAAAATAACATGACAAGGATAAGTCAATACATATCAATTATAATTCTTAATGTTAATAGTCTCAACTCATTATTCAAAAGAAACAGACTTGCAGAATGAATCAAGAAAAAAGATCCAGCAATAAGCTGCATATAAGAAACACATTTATATCACTGTGACATGATATTTTCAATTTTGGTGGGAGAAATACCCAGGAGAGGAATAGCTGGATTGAATGGAACTTCTAATCCTAGTTGTTTGAGGAATCTCCATACTGATTTCCATAGTGGCTATACCAGTCTACACTTCCACCAACAGTGGGAGTTCCTTTTTCCTCAGAGCCTTGCCAACATTTATTATCAATTGATTTCTTGATGGCAGTCATTCTTTCTGGAGTGAGATGAAATCTCAATGCTGTCTTAATTTGCATTTCTTAATGACTGGTGATGGTGAACATTTCTTCATGTATTGCCATTTGTATATCTTCATCTGAGAAATGTGTGTTCATCTCTTTTCTTTAAATAAAAAAGAAACACATTTAACTAAAAAATAAATTCATGAATAAAAGTCAAAGGATGGCAAACAATACTCCATGTGACCACAACATGAAAAAAGCAGGGGTAGCTATCCTATTTCCAGACAAAGCAATAACTGATTAAGAAAGACAAAGAAGGTCACTACAATCTCATAAAGGGAGTAATCCAAGAGGAAGAGGTAACAGTCATAAACATATATGCACCAAATACCAGTGCATGCAACTATGTGAAACAAATATTAATGGATATGAAAATCAAATAAATATGAATACAGATGTAATGAGGGACCCCAATTCTTACTGTCACAAATAAACAAATAAATTGGACAAAAAAATCAACAGAGAAAACTTTTGAACAAATGGGCATAGCAGATGTCTATGTAATATTTCACCTCACAACATCAGAATACACATTTTTCTCAGATGCAGTAGCATTCCTACACACAAATAACAAACTAACTGAAAGGGAAATCATGGATGTAACACCTTTCACAATAGCATCCAAAAAAATGAGATAATGAGTAATATATCTAATGAAGAAAGTAAAAGACATTTACATTGAAAAATACAGTACTCTGAAAAGTACAGAGTACTTTTCAGAGTATACAGAGTATACAGTACTCTGGAAAGTACACTTTCCAGAAAAATGGAAGGATATCCCTTACTCTTGGGTAGGAAGAACCAACATAGTGAAAATGACCATACTTCCAAAATTTCTGTACAGATTTAATGCAATCATGATCAAAGTACCAGTAGCATATTTCACAGAATTAGAGATACTGTCCTAAAATTCATTTGAAATCAGACGAGACCTAGAATAGCAAAAGTGATTCTGGGCAACAAAGGCAAGATAGGAAGCATCACAGTTTGTGACTTGAAATTTTACTACAAGGTTACTGTGATAAAAAACAGCATGGTACTGGCAAAAAACAAACTACACCTGAGGATCAAACATAACAGATTAGAACACACAGAAACAACTCCACACATATATTCAACCACCTTATATTTGACAAAGGTTCCAAAAACCTTCACTGGAAGATAGACTCTTTGGTAGATGATGCTGAAAATACTGGCTTTCCACATGCTCCTGATTAAAACCAGATCCCTGTCTTTCACCATGCTATAAACTAAAAATGAAATGGATCAAAGATCTAAATATTAAAACAGAAGCACTAAATATGCTTGAAGGTAGCATAGGCAGAACTCTTGAAGATACTGGTACAGGTTTATGAACAAAACCCTGATTGCACAAGAAATATCATTAAGAATAAACAACTGGGATCTCATTTACTAAAAAATGTTTACACAGAAAAAGAGTGAAAAGACAACCCACAATGTGAGAAAAAATTTTGCTAGCTGTTCTTCTACTATCTAAAGACTACTATCTAAAATACATGAAGAACTAAAAAAAAAATCATACCCTTCATATTTAAAGTTCTCATCCAAAGATAGGCATGTGAAATGAACAGACACTTCTCAAATGAAGAAGTAAAACATGGCAAATAAACATGAAAAAATGTTCAACATCACTGGTCATCCAAGGGATGCAAACTAAAACAATACTGAGATGCTACCTCACTCCAGAAAGAATGGCTATTATCAAGAAATCAACAAATAACAAATGCTGGCAGCGCTGCAAAGAAAGGAACCCTTTTCCACTGTTGGTAGGAGTGTAAATTCATGCTACCACTGTGGAAATCAGTGTGGAGTTTCCTTTAAAACCTGAAACTAGAGGTTCTATTTGACCCAGCTCTTTCCCTTCTTGGTATCTTCCCGAAAGAACGGAAAGCATCATACCACAGTAATACATGCATGTCCCTGTTTATGGAGCCACAATTTGTAAATGGTAAATCTTTGAAACAGCCCAAATGCCCATCAACTGAGGAATGGTTAAAGAAGATGAGAAGATGGCTTTAAAAGAATATATATACATACACACACGCACACACACACATATATGTATATGTGTGTATATATATACACACACACACACACACACACACACACACAATATGTACATACAATGAAGTACTATTCTGCCATATTGAAAGATAAGCTTGAGATGGTTCTAGGTAAATGGATACACATCAAGACCATACTGTTAAGTGAAATAAATTGGACACACATATATAAATATCACATGGTTCTCTGGTCTGAGAAACCATCTCAAATGAGATGGGAGGGTGTATGTGGAAAAGAAAGAAGAGAGAAAAGAAGGAATAAAAATAAAAATTGAAAGAAAGCTTTTTTACATATAGAGATGAGGAGAGGTTAAAGAGAAGGGAGGAGAATAGAATGGAAAGAAGAAACAAGATATGTCATATACAGGTACAAAAACTATGCTAAATATTATTATTATGTATATCTAAAATGTACCAATAAAATGAAAAATGCAGAAAAAGCAAAAAAAGAGAGTACTGATACTAAAAAGGAAAAACAAAATTAATATGTGAATTATGTGAAGATAATGATTACCAACATGAAAAAGCATCAGAATCAATCAGATAATTCAATTAGATTCCAAAAGGAAAGGAAAAATAATATGGCATGACCTTTTCAGATAAATTACCACTGACTGTTTAATTAGTATCTTTTAAAAGCCCAATATTCTTTACCTTTTAGTTTTTTATTAGTGCATGTTTGCATTGCACTATGAGTGCATTCATCATGGGAAATTAGTACATGTACGTGACAACATCAGTCCTTCTTTCCATCCCCTCCTCTCTCTCTTCCCTCCCTCCAACTTTCTTTTCAGTTATTAGACTATAGTTACCATTTATACTTACATGGGGAGCACTGAAAAACAGTAGGCTTGACATGGGGAGAAGCAAGATGTGGGTGAGGGTGCATCCACATTAGAGATGTGTGCGTTTCAAAAGCAGGTAGACTTACCATCTTTTTGTACAGAGTTCTGTGGGCAGAATACATAAGCTGGGAGTTGTTGGAGTGTAGACAACATTTAAAGTCCTAAGAGGAAAGAAAAAAAGACACTGATACAAGAATGCTTCAAAATCTAGAAGGTGGTGAAATATTAGAAAATAGCAAGAAATAGTGGGAGATTGTTACAATCAGAAGTGAATCTGGATTCAGCACTGTCCTGGAGCCCAAACAAAATGTGTTGCAAAAATTAAAGGGGACTTCTGCCTGTCAAAGAGGAGAACTTTCGGTGAAGTGGTGTAAAGCTTAACCTGGTTAGAATGGGATAAAGAAAGACTAGAGGGGAAGAATTGGAGGTGATGAATACACACACACACACACACACACACACACACACACACAGAAACACAGACACACAAACACGTACACCTTAAAAAGTATTTTCTGTAGAGGGAAACAAAATCAAGAGATGCATTACAGACTGTATTTAAGAGATTTTAGTTATCTTTTTTAAAGAAAGGATAACATTTTTATATGCAGATTTGAATAATCTAGGATAAAGCATGTTAGTTATTTTTCTCTCATTGCTGGGACAAAATACCCAAGGCCCAGAATTAAAGAAGGAAAGGTTTATTTAGCTCACAGTTTGTGGAGGCTTTAGTCCTTAATCAGCTGGCTCCAAGGCAGGGTGGCATGGCAGAGGGACAACAGTTCATGGTGACAGAAGACAGCAAAAAGCAACAAAAGCACAAAAGGGGAGGAGCAAGCCTCACTTCCTCCCTACCCACCCTAGCATAGGTGTAGCATTCACACTGCCAATATCAGCAGTGAACCCATCACAAACTCTAGATTCATTGCCCTCCAAAAGCCTGCCCCATGTCTATGAGGCTAGCCCTGACACACATCCTAACAAAGTGTATACTGACTTTTAGGAGACAAGGGGAGAGCTGCTTGAATATGCCAGAGGCCTGGTTCTAGAAGCATGTAGGTGGGATAGTTTGTGTTGGGAGCAGAGACAGTCCATTCGTAATAATGCAGAAATCAGAGTATACAGATACAGGTGCAAGGAGGTTGGTAAATATGCTAATTAAAACTGCACAGAAATTTCCTTCACTTTTTCTCTTCTGATCATAATTTTGTCTTTTTTATGCTTCACTTGTCAAGTCTGATAAAAATGGTAAGAGCTTCCTAATACAGAGGGACTATTTATACTTAGAAATCTTAAATAATTTGTGAAGGCTCTCGTCTTCAAAGACTAGAGTCAGCTGTGAGACTGCTTCATCTGGTTATATTATTTTAAATATTTTTGAACTATGCTCATTTTCACTTTAATGTTTTTGTATTTGCTGCTTTTTTAGGTTGGTTGATTTTTCTCCCAGGTAAACGCATGTCTAGTGTCACATCATTATTTACATATCTGCTTAAATTTTACTTAATCTGATAAAGTTTGACTGTTTTGCCTGTAGGAGCCCCAATTCTTCAGTCATTTTTGATTTCTATTTTCTTTGTTACTTTTCTTCAGAGAATTTCTCACTCTCTGCAATTATTTTAGATAAAGTTTTTTTTGTTTGTTTGCTGTTTTTAGTGTCTCTCCACTCAGCTGTAAGTTTCCTGGGCTAGTGATATTGCTGGTCTTATTTATTGTTGTGTACTCAGCATATCAACATTTGTTCTGTCTAGGTACTTAATGTTTGTGGAATAAATTAATGCATAAATGATCAGGGAATGATGACATGAAGATATTTAAATGTAAAATTATTTCTTACAGTGAACCATATTTAGGAATTCAACATATGAAAAAATGAGATTATAATATGCTAAAATAAATGTTTAGAAAGCTTTTGTAAATAGAAGCATTTTACTAATATTTATTAAATAAATTAATCAATTAATTAGTTAGTGAATGAAAGAAACTAAAATTAAGATTCACTTCAGGTTTGTTGCCTTTTATTTTTCCTCCCAAATCAGTTTTTTTCATTAGGGATTACTTACAAAAAACAATACCAAATAAAAGATTCAGACATGCTGCCAAATATGCCTGATTCGGGATTGAATGCAGGACATTCATACTGAACTACAACCTCAGCTCTTTTTATTTTGAGACAGAATCTTTTGTTTATTTGGTTTGGTTTTTGAACCTGGGAATTGAACTCACGACTTCATGCTTTCTAGGCAGACATTGTACTGCTGAGCTATATCCCCAACCTTCAGAATCTGACTAAGTTGCTAAGTTGTCCAGGCTGGGACCATCTTGAGGTCCTTTTGCCTCACTTCCCAGCGTGCTGGAGTACAGGGATATACTTCTGTATGCCTGACTTTTTAAAATGCAGTTTTGGTACTTAAACACATTAGCATCTCCTCCTAGGCTCTAACTGGAATTGGGGAGCTTTACAGTAAGCTGATTACAAAGCAACAACAGTGTGGAATAGCACATCATCTTGCCATCTGGAATACTGCACGAGACTCAAGGAGATAAATATCATTATACTGAAAAAATTGTATTTCCCACTTAATACAAGAAACTATATACAACTGGGACAGTACAGGGTAACATCCTTGGACATAATTAACATTTCCAGGTGAATTTTCTTCATCTCCAAATGAAGTCTTTAGAGTTGAAAGCGGTTATTAGCAGGTGCTCATATGCATTTTAATGTTGAAAAATTAAAGATGCCTTATTTCACCACATGCTGATCCACAAATATTGGTTTTATTTTCTGCAATAAATCCAAGAGTTAAAACATCTCCAAAAGTAAAGAAATATCTCCTAAAAAGTATAACTGAAACATCTTTATTAAAAACCACTTGAACCATAAGTACATCATGCAACTGGAGAAAAGATAAGAGTAGAAATAGCTTTTTTACCTGAACTACTGCTGTAACACCTAGTAGAACACTTTGAATAATAAGCAAACAAGACTCAAAACAAACTTATGACCTTGAGTATCAAACAACTGATCATATGTTTCCCAGGGGATCAGCTATAGTCAAGGGCATCTGCTGATATTTTAAGCAGACGTGAAGTTTTACACAAAAGTGTTCTATTTTATAGCAGATAGACCAAGTGAAAAATCTCTAACCTTAGATACAAGAGAGTGCTCCAAGGGAATAAAAGGAACTCAGTATCCTGCCCTACTCATACATGAATTAATTATAAATATAGATATTTATCCATTCCTGGCAGATGTAGACACTGTTCAACTTACTAGAGTGAGCACAGCATACAGATTCTAGATAGTTATGATAATCCACAGATTATACCTATCCCCTAGCCCTTAAATGTAACCCATGAGTGTTTTACTAAAAATACTGCTTCCTGTTCTGTGATATCACACCTAAAATTAAATAGGGATAGATTTTCTTTGCAAATGGCAATGTACTGAAGAAGAATTGTTTCTTGTGGTCTCAGAGGACTCATTATTCGAAATCCAGTTGTATCTGCCTTTGTCTTCTCCGCTGTACTGGAGACCTTGGAAGCATTGTTGCATCACTGGTTATGGAAGCAGTCAGTGCAGTGTTCCCAGGGTTGGAAATCATCCATCAAGAAGACAGTAAGAAACTCACCACTAACACTGGCAGAAGTGATTCGTGATATCTGCCCTTTGTGAGACGCAGACCCATGTATGAGCATGTGTGGTGATAGGCAATTTCATTGCTTTAGATTTATTTCTGGCTAGTGAAAACACCATTGTTGTTTTAGATCAATGTAGGAGATAGCAGAACAAGCTATTGATGTTTTAACTTAAGGTTAAAGCTACTTGGCTCTCTAAGGTTGAGTTTCATGGTTGATGGTTTTTCTTGGCTTGTGTTGGGCAATTGGGATTTCTTGTTTCAAACATTTTCAGAGTTTATGACTGTTTGTTTTTCAGTGTTGGGGATTGAGGCCAGGGTCTCATGTATGCTAGGGAACCACTCCACCACTGAGCTATACCCCAGACTTCTTGTTCTTCTTTCTGTGTGGTCAAAATATTCATGTGTTCATTCTTAAGTGACTCTCAATAGCTACTTTCTTGCTGGATTCTTCCAAGATGTCACAACAAGAAAAGTTTAAGACCCCATGATATGGTGGACCATGGAGACAATAACGCCATGGTAGAGCAATGAAAATCTAGACTTTTCATCTTCCCCCAGTTTTTAAACTCCCTCATGCAACACAATGTCCTAAAGGACTGTGCGACTACAAATTTGAACAGACAATGGCAAGATCGTATTTTAAAATAAGACTGACCCACAGATCTCTGCAGCACCCAATCCAGTGAGCCAGGCTACCTCTGGGCCATCGTTGGCCCAGAATGATCAGTACTTGAATGGTGATGGCCAGCGATCTATTTTTGACCTGGTTTCCAATCAGGATCTAACAAGAAAGCCATGCATATTTGTAAAATCAATCACATAGGCTTGCTCACCAACAAGTTAGCCCGCCTCCGGCTTCTCCATGCTGATGACTTCCAATCAAAGCATTCTGAAGATTTTCTCCACTGTTTTTAAATAATTAAGCTTCCCCACTCCTTTCATTTCTAAGAAATTCTCAAATAATGCAAATATAACTGGTCAGGCAACAGCAAGTTGAGCTATATTCCCTTAAAGCTACAGTATGTAGTAATACCTGGATTTACATAGCTGCGTGTCCAGAGTGGGACAGCTGAATAAAATCTATGTGCCCAAGTCATATTTTAAAACATGACCTTCCTTGGAAATAGACACATTGAGTTAGAGTTACGAGGTTATAAGAGGAAGAGAAATGAATTTGCTCAGCGTTGGAGGAAAATCCCTTCATCCTGCTCATAACTTTGATTTGTTTTGTCCTTTCAGGGTAATTAGCCGTAATTCAGCCCAGAGAACTAAGAGATCTGTGCTTATTCACTCATGATCTGCAGATGAAAAGACAAACTCTCACTGCAGAAAAAAAATGAGAATATTAAATTAGTTATAATTACTGTTACCAAAAAAGATCAATAATTTAGCACTAACACCTGGCTATTAACAAATTACTCTGCTTTCTTGAAATATTTCACTACATTTAAATTGAAATAGTGATGCAGAATGCAGAAAAGGTGGGGGAGGTCATAGAATTGGCTCTTGCAGAGGGAGAAAGAAAGACACAAAACTCCACGAGTGACGTTAAGAATGAAAGGGTTTCCAGTCTAGTTCTCTTGGAAGATGACAGCCTTCTTATGCATCTAGGTCTTCTGGTCATAGGTTTGTCTTCCCTCTGCCCAACAATGCCAGCAGTGTTAGTACGCCAACCTCTCCAGCTGATGCCAGTTCTGTTCACGGTTGTACCATGCCTGTTTTCCACACCTGAAACACATCAGCTGTCCCAATCCAGAGGATGCTTCCTGCTTTCAACTTCACTGTAAAGTTTTGTTGGAACTGTGTGTTTTAGGAAAGAACACGTAATAAGTTTCAGTATGAATTGAACACATGTTTTTTTGTGCGATCTGCCTTTCTCAGTTAAGATTTCCTCACAGTAAAAATAGTATTTGAGCATTTCTTCCATTGTGCATTCTACAGCAGAGGACATTCCTCACCAGTGCACAGTGCAAACAGTTTTTACTGTTGCCAGCTTTAGTCTTTGCTTTTTAAAATCTGAGCAAGAAAGCAGCCTAAAAATACGTACACAGCAGTGATGAAGGGATGAAAGAGCTAAAGAGGACTATTTAAAATGTTGGATTGTTTACGTAACAGCAGATTACAGGTTCAGGTTGCATAAAAGGTCTACTTGGTGGTCAAACATGATTTTTCCAATTTTTTAAAAAAATGAATGACAACTGAGAGAGTGAAGGACGAAACCAATTACACTTCTGGTGGAACATTGCTAGGAGATGACTCCAAGGCACCAAACGCCTTCAGGGAGCTTTTTTCTCAGCTGGAACCTAGTTTTACACGGACTCTTTTATTCTGAATGACAATGCAGGTGTCCTTGGTGGCTTCTCAGAGGTCAAGAGAGCAGCATAGTGTGCTGTCTGGGAGTAAGTTGTTTTTCTAAATAAGATCTGACTGGGTGTTTACCCAGAAGCCATAATTGGGCCATTTGGCACAAGATGGGGTCAACATAAAAGAATTATCCACCTGCCAAAGATGATAATCCACAAAGGCAAAAATATCAGCAAAGGCCACACAGATCATGTCAGCAGAATGATTGGATTATCTCTTTTGATTATTTAAGTGAAAGGTGGGATTGACTATGTATGGTTTCTTTGATATTTTCAGGTGGCACTTTTAACCAAAATTATTTATTGTGTATTCCTCTTCCACAGAAGTGAAAAGAAGAAAATTTCAAGGATTGAAATCTAGTAAATGATTAAGGAGATCACAGTACAGTGACTTTGGTTAACCATATTATATGGAATATTTTATGGTATGAATATTTCAGAATAGCCAGGAGAAAGAATTTTGAATGTTTTCACCACAAAAAGATAAATATATGAGGTATTAGATATACTAAATAACCCCAATTACTATATAATCTATACATGTATCAAAACTTCATATTATATCTAATACATTCATGTAATTGTTATGTTTCAATAAAATTAAAATGAAAATAAACTATTATTTCCAGTAAGAATGGAATACATTATTATTTATAAAAGTTGTGACTAAGCATGGCTATGAAGACATTATGCTACGCTTAGTAAATTATAAAAATAAAAGCTTGTTGTATTTTTGAAAATAATACTTTGGTGTGACACATAAAATACATTACCATGCAAAGTGATTTTGTAAAACAGGTAGTTGTGATAAAGAGAATGCTTTGTAAATACGTATTGGAGAGACACACATTAGAATTATTTTCTGCAGAAATCATTATTATCATCTCTTTGTTTTTATTTTACATTACAAATTTGAAAACAGGGTATCAATGTGTTCTGCACTTGCTTCTTTCTTCTTTCTTTTTTCTTTTTGAGACAGGATCTCGCTGCAGTACTGGCTGGTCTTGAGCTCATGCACTTGTTTCTTAACTGCCAAATATAAAATAATAAATTGTACCTTTAATTATAAAACTTCAAGGAATTTATTGCTTTTGTTTCTTGGTTTTCTTCAAAAAGCACTTTTTACTGGTAAAACTGATTAATATTCAATGACTAAGTTTTACCTTATATATGTATGTTTGTATGCATGTATGTGTGTATTTGCTTGTTTTTTTGAGGCAGGGTTTCACTATGAAGTTTAGGTTGGCCTTGAACTTACTATGTGGCCTCAAAGTTGTGGTGATCTTGCCTCAGCCTCCTGAGAGCTGGACGTACTGATGTGCACCACCACTCTTGGCCCATGTTTATTTTTCTTTGGAGAATTATTGAAAATATGATACAGTCTGCATTCGCTTCTGTACTGACAGAACTATATTACATATTACATCAAGTGAACAGTGTTTTCTCATCCATGTTCAAAGATATGTTATCTTATATGTCCCTGGAGTAAGAGTAATTTTTTTGAAGAATATACTTACACAGTATACCTTAGATTTTCTGAGTTCATGTTGAAGTAACATATATACTTCTAAGCAAATGGAAATTGCCATTTGTTAAACTGAAAAGCAGTGGTTTGCAATCTATACTATTTGGTCATTTGAAAGCTATAGCAAAATTATGATTAAAAAGTATAAAAGCCTATTTAGATCCATGATTGATATGAGAAATGACCCACTTGAGCTCCTAAGAGAAAGTGGACTCAGTTCAGGTGGGAAAACACTGTAGACTAATAAGTGGTCCCAGGAAAACTGGGACTTACTGGTTTCCCAAAACACAAGGAATTTGACTTTAAAACTGAACATGCCAGGTAAACTCAAAGGAGTTGGTCACTCTCATACAATTCTTCTGATGGCTTCCCTGCAAAGAAAGACCCTCACCATCTGAATTCCAGACCAAGACACTAACCCACTGATGGTGAATCTTTTAGTTCAGAAACATTAATATCTTTTGTATTAAAAGCAAAATAAACAACATACAACAGTGGCAGTTTCACCACCACTGAACTAAGCCATTTCTATCATGAGCTTTAGACCAGCCAGAACTGCAGAGCAAGACACTGTCTGAGACAGAAAAAAAAACCCCAAAACCCCACATCATCTCAAGGGCCAGAGGGACACTGGATTGCACTGGAAGTACGCAGGGAAGCTGTAGGGCAGTTAGGCTGTGTGTGGAGCGATCTAAGTTACCTTTCAGTGGGATCCCTGGCTGCAGGGATGGCAAAGATCTTTGTGGTGAGCGAATAATTGTTGAGCATGCCCGCGGCCCACGACGAGACGGCAGTTACGGTTCTGGACGCAGTGGATATGGTTATAGAAGAAGTGGCCCAGATAAATATGGCCCTCCCACTCGCACAGAGTACAGACTTATTGTGGAGAATTTGTCAAGTCGGTGCAGTTGGCAAGACCTAAAGGATTATATGCGTCAGGCAGGAGAAGTCACCTATGCAGATGCTCACAAGGGACGCAAAAATGAAGGAGTGATTGAATTTGTATCTTATTCTGACATGA
>PVJX010022383.1:0-30610 GCA_004027295.1 Dolichotis patagonum
TTACATGTTTTAACTTTGTAATTTGAACAACTATTTCCAAGAAGTCAGTATGTAATTAGTCAAGTAATAATTTCTTAGGTTTTATTGTTGTTGTACTTTTCCTTTTTTCCTTGGAATACTGTATGGTTGCTACCCTTTATTCTGTTTTATTTTGTTTTGTTTTTTCCTCTTTAAATAAAATTATTAAAAAAAAAAAAAAAACAGAACTCCAAAATGTTCTGAAGGACAGTCTAGAAAGAGATAATAAGGACTACAGCTCCATAAAAACACCAACAGAAGGAATCCATCAGGGAAGAAATTGAAAGGAAAAAAAAGCACATGTTGGGCGGAGCCAACAACAGCATAGTAACATGACACGGATAAGTCAATACATATCAGTTATAACCATCTATGTTAATGGTCTCAATTTACCACTCAAGAGAAGACACAGACTGGCAGAATGGATCAAGAACCAAGATCCAAAAATATGCTACATATAAGAAACACATTTTAATTCAAAAAGAAATTCACAGATTGATAGTCAAAGTATGGAAAACAATATTCCATGCAACAGGAACCCAGAAAAAAGCAGGGGTAGGTATTCTATTTGCAGACAAAGTGAATTTAGAGCCAACACTGATTAAGAGATAAAGAAGGTCCCTATATCCTGGTAAAGGGAACTATCGAAGAGGAAGAGATACCAATCATAAATCTATATGCAACAAATACCAGTGCACCCAACTATATAAAAGAATTACTAAAACACATGAAAAATCAAGCCCTAATACAATTGTATTGAGAGACCTCAATACCCCACTGTCACAAAAAGACAGATCAACTAGGCAAAAAATCAATAATGAAATATTAGAACTAAACCAAACTTTTGGTCTTAGCAGATGTCTACGGAGTGATCCACCCCCCACAACATCAGAATACACATTCTTCTAAGCTACACATGGGACATTCTATAAAACACATCATATATTGACTCACACAACATGCTTAAGTAAATGCAAAGGAACTGAAATTATCCCATGCATACTATCAGACCACAGTGCAATGAAACTGGAAATTCATGCCAAAGGAAACCACAAGGACGTCATAAACACATGGAAATTAGACAGCATGCTACTGAACAACCAATGGGTCACAGATGAAATTAAAAAAGAAATTAGACAGTTTTTACAGTTGAATGATAATGACAGTACAACATATTGGAATTGTGGGGCACAGTGAAAGCAATCTTAAGAGGGAAATTTATAGCAGTGAATACCCATGTCAGGCAAACAGACCAAGCGCATATAAACAACTTAATGTTGAAACTCAAACTTCTAGAAAAAAAAGAGCAGGCTAAGCCAAAAGCTCCTACAAGGGAGGAAATCATGAAGATCAGAGCAGAAATTAACACACTGGAGACTAAAAAAATGATACAAAGAATCAATGACTCTAAGAGTTGGTTCTTTGAAAGATTAAATAAAACTGACAAACTCTTAGCCAACCTTATCAAAAAAAAGGAAAGGAAAAACTCAAGTCCAGGCAAATGGAATGAAAAGGGTGAAATCACAACAGACCCTGCAGAAATCCAGAAAATCATCTATACTTACTTTGAACACTTGTATTCTAATAAGACAGAAAGAATAGAAACACTGGACAGATTCCTAGATACATATAAATTACCAAAGATGAATCAAGAAGATATAAAAACCCTAAAGAACCCAATATCAATAAATGAAATAGAAGATATAATTAAAAACCCATCACAAAGAAAAACCCAGGCTCTGACAGTTTCACTGCTAAATTCTACAAGAAATTTAGTGAAGACCTAATAATGCCACTACTTCTCAAACTCTTCAATGAAACTGAAAAGGAAGCAATACTGCCAAATGCATTCCTAGAAGCAAGCATTACCTCGATACCAAAACCAGAGAGGGACTCAACTAAGGTCAATTTCCCTAGTGAACACTGATGCAAAAATTTTCAATAAAATACTGGCAAACAGACTGCAGCAAATCGTCAAGAAGATTGTATACCATGATGGAGTGAGATTCATCCCAGGGATGTGGGGATGGTTCAATACATGTCAATCCACAAATGTGACATACCACATTAACACAGCCAAGGACAAAAATCATATGATCATCTCAATAGATGCTGAAAAAGCATTTGACAAAGTCCAGCATTTGACAAAGTCCAAATGGGTATTCATGATAAAAACCCTACAGAAAATCAGAATAGATGGTCTGTATCTCAATCTGATAAAAACCATCTATGACAAACCAACAGCCAACATTATACTAAATGGACAAAAACTGAAAGCTTTGACTCTAAAATCAGAAGCAACAAAAGAATGTCCACTGTCTCCACTCTCATTCAACATAGTCCTGGACACTCTAGCTACAGCAATGACACAAGAGAAAGAAATAAAACAAATAATGATAGGAAAGGAGGAAATTAAACTATCATTATTTACAGATCACATGATACTTTACTTACAAGACTCCAAAAACTCCACCAAAAGACTAGTAGACTTAATAAGGAAATTCAATAACGTAGCTGGACACAAAGTCAACACTCAAAAATCAGTAGCCTTCCTGTACATTAATAACAAACTCACTGAGAGGGAAATCAGGGAAACAACCTTTCACAATAGCATCCAAAAATATGAAATACCTATGAATCAATCTAATGAAGGATGTAAAAGATCTCTACATTGAAAACTACAGTACTCTGAAACTCGAGATTGAAGAGGATATGAGAAAATGGAGAGCCATGCCATGCTCTTGGGTAGGAAGAACCTATATAGTGAAAATGGCCATACTCCCAAAACTGTTATACACATTTAATACAATCCCAATCAGAATTACAATAGCATATCTCACAGAATTAGAGAAAACAATCCTAAAATTCCTCTGAAACCAGAAGAGACCAATCCTGGGAAACAAAGACAAGTGGCATCACAATTCCTGACCTGGAATTATACTATAAAACTACTGTGATAAAAATAGTGTGATACTAGCAAAAAAAACAGAGCTGAAAATCAACATAATAGATTAGAAGATGCAGAAGCAACTGCAGACACACTAAGCCACCTTATCTTTGACAAAGGTGCCAAACATTCACTGGAAGAAAGACAGCCTCTTTAATAAATGGTGCTAGAAAAACTGGCTCTACACATGCTGAGGTTTAAAACTGGACCCATATTTTTCACCATGAGCTAAGCTAAAATCAGAATTAAAAGATCTTAATATTAAACCAGACACATTAAATCTATTAGAAGACAGAGTAGGTAATACTCTTGAAAACACTGGTGAGGGCCAAGACGTTAAACCCCAATTGCACAGCAACTATCACAAAGAATGAACAACTGGGATCTCACCCTACTGAAAAGCTTTTACACAGCAAAAGAAACTACCAACAGAGGGAAGAGAAAACCCACAATGTGGAAGAAAATGTTTGCCAGCTATTCCTCAGACAAAAGATTACTATGGAAAATATATAAAGAATGCAAAAAAAAAAAAAAATCAGTCCTCCCAGATTTAAAGACCCAATCCAAAAATGGGCATCTGAGATAAATATACACTTCTCAAATGAAGAAATACAAACAGCAAATAAATATGTGAAAAAATGTTCAATGTCACTGGTCATTGGAGAAATGCAAGTTAAACAACACTGAGTGTCTACTTGGCACTGGGGATACAGCTGAGTGGCACAAGCCCTTGGCTCATAAGCATGAAGTCGTGAGTTCAATCCTTAGAACCAAAAAGAAAAAAGATTATACCTCACCCTTGAAAGAAGGGCTATTATCAAGAAATCAACCAATAACAAATGGTGGAGGGCCTGTGGAGTAAAAGAAACACTTTTCCACTGTTGGTGGGAATAAAGACTGGTGCAACCACTGTGGATATCAGGGTGAAAATTCCTCAAAAAACTAGGATTAAAAGTCCCATTTTATCCAGCTATATCCTTTCTGGGTATCTTCAGAAAAGAATTAAAAACATAATACCACAGTGATGTATGCACCCATGTTTTTAGCAGCACAATTTTCATAACCAGATCTTAGAAACAACCTATGCCCATCCACTGAGGAATGGATAAAAACAATGTGGCATTTTTATACAATGGAGTACTACTCAGCCACAAAGAAGGATAAACTGAAGACTTTTATAGGTAAATGAATACAACTGGAAACCATACTCATAAGTGAAATAAATCTTACCCTCATGTGTAAACATGGTATTGTCTTACTAGAGAAGCTGAATGAAACAACATATGTATATGTATACAAAAAAAACTAAGATAGTTATACCCCTGATTTCTCTGAGTTCACTGAAGAGAAAGGTTTGTGCTGGTATTGTTGGGACAATTGAATGCAGATGTCTTGTGCTCTGCGTGAATAATCAGCAGATTACAATGCACAATGTATTTACCATTGTTGCCCCAATTGATATGTTATGAAATTTTGTTTTTGTTTTGTTATATTTTTCTCCTAGAAAAAAAATGGATTTGAGAAATAAAATAAATAAATAAATATTAAAAACTTAAGTGTCTTAAAAGGGTGAAGGTATATTGTACCTAAATTAGGAAATCAGCAGCTATTCACAAAGAGAAGAAAAAGTAAAACAGAAAACCAAAAAACAAAACCCAGTGATTCACAGTAATAAGCCCTCTGTAAAAGGAGGCAAGCATTACTGCAAGGGACCGCAGCAAACCAGGAAAATCGGAAGCCAACAGAATCCTGAGAAACTACAAAATCAAATGTCGTACTCTAAAGACTCTGGAAGTCATCTTAAAATATATGCTTAAAAAGTAGCCTTTGATTGTACTTTGATGGTTTACTGATGCCACGATTGACAGATAAAGTTAGTCAAGAATGTATTATTATTTTTTATTTGTGTGTAGATATATGCGAATAAACCGAGGAGTTCACTTTGAGACAACCAGAAAAAGATTTTATCAAGGGCAAATACTAAAGTAAAGGTAGCTCAGAACACCAGCTAAGAACCAGGCATGGCAGTGCACACCTGTAGTCTCAGCTACATGGGAGGCTAAGACCGGGGGAATCACATGAGTTCACACCAGCCTCAACAACACAGCGAAACTCTATCTTTTTTTTTTTTTTAATTTAAAAGAGAATAAAACAAAAGGGGACAGTACAGAGCAGATCAGAAGAGGACAACATAGGCAACACAGTACTTTACATTAAGTCAACTGGACATCAACAGTATCTAACGCCATATCTCTTACTCTGCTATAGTTGAGCATAGTTTCAATTACGAAACTCTATCTTAAAACAAACGACATCAACAAATACAAATCACACTCATTAAGAAATTTAAGATTTTTATTTAGGAAGGAAAGAAAGAAAAGGATAGAATAGACCTCAATAAACATTTTACACTATCAAAAGGAAAACATAAGTGGTTAATCAAAGCATGGTTGACATATTCTAGGTTCCTAGTTGTCTTCCAAATGGGAAACAGTACTACTACAGAAAGCAGATTACTTACCTGCTAACATCAATTATTTACAAATAAAAACTACTAGGCCAGGGATTTAGCTCACTGACATAAGAGCCTGCCTGGCAAGTGCAAGGTCATGAGTTCAATCCCTGGTACCAAAAAAAAAAAAAAGGAAAGAAAGAAAGAAAAGAAAAGAAAAGAAAAGAAAAGAAAAGAAAAGAAAAGAAAAACTACTAACTGAGCATAGTGGTACATGGCTATCGTCCAATGGTCCTGGAGGCTGAAGTAGGAAGACAAGTTCAGGCTCAGCATGGACAATGTAGACAGACCTTGCCTCAAAGTAAAAAACTCAAAAAGGGTTAGGGATGTAGCTCAGTGCAAAGGCCCTGATTTCAGTTCCCAGGACAACAAGCTTAGTTCTACAAACATTACATTTCACAATACAGTACTAAATTGAAACAATTACAAATACCATAAGTATTACAACATAACATAAATACAGCAAATGTACAAACAGTTCATCTGCAGTACCCTGGAAAACCAATGAATCACATGAAGAGCTCCTGGACATGTTCAAGCCTCTTAAATCTAGTGTCAAGAGTTTGGACAGGCACAGAGTCAACAGTTGACCTTTAGGTTCCTTTCATGACTGCCATGCCAGCTGGAGGTAGTGGTGCACAAGTGTAACCCACAACTCAGCAGGCTGAGGCAGGAGAATCACTGTGAGTTCCAGGCTAGCCTGGACTACCTAGTGAGTTGTCTCAGAAAACAAAATCAAAGCAAACAACAACTACAAAAAAACCTGTCATACCATGAGAGGAGAAACTGCTTATCCAGAACATGTATCAACACTAAGGTTAAAACAAAATGCAATACTCACAGTTTCTTGTTACAGTTCTTCCCCTAACTAAGAGACTGCTGGACAATAAAACATAAACAACTAAGAGAACATCTTTTATCTTTTTGGGGGGGAGGGGGGAACAGGGATGGAACTCACAACCTCACACTTGCCAGGCAGGTGCTTAACACCACTGAGACAAATTCCGGGCCCTAAGACAACATCTTTAATAGGCAAGATCCGAAGCTGTCTGAAACATACTGCTTTGCTTTATAGGATAATCAATAATACTGCCAGAAAACAAACACATTCGTTGGTCCAGTCCCATGAAAAATACTGAACCTTATCAACATTCTTCTCAATTCATCAGAGCCAGACACAGTGGTGCATGTCTATAATCCCATCATGAGAAAGGCTGAGGCAGGAGGATCGCAGCCACTTGGAGGTCAACCTGGGCTACAAAGCAAGTTCAAGGCCAGCCTGAACTGCATCGTGAAGCCCTGTCTCAAAAAAAGCAAAAACAAAAAATAATAATATTGAAACACTACAGGAGAAGCTAACATTACAGGAGAAGTTAACATTACAGGAGAAGCTGGGCATGGTGGCGCACTCCTGTAATCCTAGCATTCCGGAGGCTGAGGAAAGAGGATCCCTAGGCTGCACAAAGTGTGCCCAAGACCATTGTGAACTAACTGCACAGTGAGACGTTATCTCGAAAAGACAAAAAAAAATAAAAAAAGAAAAAGGCACAGGAGAGATGTTACAAATTTCTGAAAAGATAGCATCAGGTGAGTGAAATTCTACACTGCAAGTTTACTTACATAAACATGGAAGGTAATGCTTCAACTTGCTCATATGTAAGTATCTTTACATTCATAAACATATTCAAAGGGTCTTGCAAGTACTTCAAATAGTAAAGTATAATAAGCAGTTCCAGCTTACCATTCTTTTACTTAATAGCAAGGGTCTATCAAACTCCTGACATCAAGGGAAAACTAAAGGGCGAAACCAGAAATGGTCCATGCCTTCAGGAATTCAAAATCAAATGGAAATACAAATATGAATCCCGCTAAGCTGCTGAGAAACTGCAAGTTGAAAAACAAAACTGCAGAAGCAACTAATATATTAATTACTCACATTGCCCACATCATCTTTCCACGATTCATCCAAATAGGCAGTCACCCTAACTTCATTTTCTGTTAAACCCCACATCCTGATCCCTCAGTGAATCCTGTTCTGTACCTCTGAGATATATCCAGGGCCACACTAATTCCTGTCATCACCACTCAAATGGCCTGAGGCACCATCTTCTCTGATCTGGTCTGCCAAAGATGTCCTTATTCTAATCCACAAAATCTATTAGTACTTTCTTTCCATGGTAAAGAAACTTGACATGTATTACTGAATTAAATAACCTTTCCATAAAGAGACTATCCTTAGATTATGCGGTGGACGGGGCAACACAGTCCCTAGCGTCTGTGACAGAACTGGCAGAGGAGAGAGGAAGTGAATGGGAAGTGGAGGAATGTGGCAGGCAGCTGAGTCCTGCGCTTAGTTCTTGAGAAGGACCACAACCCTACAGACAGCTTGCTTTTAACCTATTCTCTCTGCTCTATCTTTTCTCTTTCCTTTTGGTCTCCAAGCAGCAACCCATGTCATCCTTTTAAAATATAAACCATAGGTTTATAAATATAACTTCCCAGTAGTTTCCAATCTTACGCAGTTTGAAATCTAAAGTCCATATATAACCTCTACCTCTCTCATATCCAATCTTGCTTTCCCTTGTGTTTCTTTATGAATCCTGGCATACTTCAGCCTTGTCACTTTTCCCTTGGCCCGAATGCACTCAGCACCGTCCAGGCCAGCTCACATCTTGAGGGGGTTATTTGTTGTTTGGCGCTGGGGTTGGCCCCAGGGTCTGAAGAAGCTAAAGTGCACTCTACACCACCCCCCAGGCTTGAGGTCTTCTCCAAACGTCACCACTGACGCTGAACAGTCACAACAACTGCAACCGCCACCAGCCGTGCTCAAGGATAAACAGGTGAGACCCCGAACTGGCAGTCAGCTGCCCTCCTGCGGGTCCCAGACAAAAACCTCTCAGACCGGGAAGCCAGCTACGCGGGCGGCCCACTCTCCACAGTCAGCAGGGCGCCGCGGCAGGCGGCGCGCGGTGCGGGAAGAAGCCGAGGCGGTCCCAGCGCTTCATGCTGCAGTCTTCTTGCAGCACCCGCCACCCTTTGCTCCCCTCGACCACTGCCCTGAGCCTGTACCACAAACAGAACACCTGGTCTCCTTAGTTTATGGTTTCCGAGAAAGCTTTAACTTCTGCGTTCGCAGCGGGATCCCCATACTGCATACTTGGGAGAATAAATACACCAGGGGAGAACTCTTAAGATGGCAAAGCTGCCGTTGGTTGGTTTGTTTTAAGGAAAACATGAATGCGGGAAGCCCAAAACTCACCAATTGATTTACAAGGTAAATACGATTCTCTTAAGCCTCGGGCACACATGACAATAGAATCTGGAAGGGAATTACAACCACATGACTGTATTAAAAATATTCTGAAAATACAAAAAAGCCAGGGAACTATTTTTTCGGCAAAGAATGCAACACAAAATGCCAGCATTTTCTCGGCATTTCTTCCCAAAGCATTCGCGCCTGCCAAAACAGCTCTGGCAAATAATTTTGCTTTTCAAAGAAAAAAAAAAAAGGCTGGTGCGACGTTAGCAAATATGGGATGAGACACACTTACAGCAAAACAGGGACACGAAAGCCGCAAGCACCCACCCCCTCCCTTGGAGCCCGCCCGGGAGGAAACGCAGGGGCGGCCCCCGCCAGCGATGCTACATCACGAAGGCCTCGCTCCGGGCTCGGAAACCTTCCCGACCGAGGCGGGAGGGAGCCAGCGCCGCTCGGGGGAACCCGCGGCGACCTGCTAGGTGCCGGGTGAACGAACCTGTACTCTGCAGCACAGCCCACAGATAACAGCGCGCACTGTGCGCGGCTCCCCCGCGGTCCGCCGTCACAGGCTTTAAAGCCCCGCCCCCAATTTGCCGGCTCCTAGCAGCAGAAGCAGAACGCTAGCTCACCCGGCCGAGCTCGCTACGCACACCCTCGGGCCGTCCCCGCCTCTCAGGCGCGAATCCAGAAGAGCAGGGGGCGGGAAACAAGGGCTTTTGCCCAATCCTGGTCAAACTCCGCCCACCGGACTCGAGGCCGGAACTACATATCCCATGAGGCTCTGGGCGGTTGTCGCGTTCCACCGGAAAAGGGCTCGCTAGAGTGGGGGAGGAGCCCAAAAGGGATTGTGGGAGAAAAGCTTCTTCCTTTTCGTCTGGCGGCAGCCATCAGGTAGGCTGGGTCTTGGACCTTCGCTCTTCCATCCACCTGTAATCGCTTTCTGTCTTAGCCATCCGAACTTGAAGACCCTGCGTTTTGGAGGCTCCTCCTGCCTCCTGTGCGGCGAGAGTACAGTCAAGATGCGGGGCCTCAAGAATATGGAGAGGCGTCCCCGGGGCGGGCTGGGAAGACGCGATGGCGGCTCGAATTCTAGTTGGGCCGCAGAGCCTGAAGGAGGCAAGGGGCGGAAGGATGGGAGGCTAGGCCTCGGGCGGCCAAAAGCGGGGCTGGCTCGTTGGGGGGTAAGTCAGCTTTCCTAGAGAGGTCACCCTCATGTGTGATAGCAACGCTACCTTTTCCTGTGGTGTCTGTGACGTCGCTTTGTGAGCTAGGCCCTTGGGGACGAGCCGCTGGCCGTGACCACTCAACCTCTTAAGTGCCCACTTCTACTTGTGTTCAGTCCGACCAAAAACGTGCCTAGCGCTTCCAGCTGCTCCGTGCTAGAAGCCGTCCTTGGGCGCGGAGATGGGGGTTGAGGTCCTGCGCCCAGCACTTCAAATGCAAAGCCATTTTCATTCCCAGCGTTTTTCTCCGGATAGGTGGGGGCTAAGATGGATATAGTGTCAGTGTACTTCAGACGAGTGCTGTTTTTTCATATGCAGCTTTGTCTCAAAGGTAAGCCAAGATGGGTGCGTATAAGTACATCCAAGAGCTATGGAGGAAGAAGCAGTCCGATGTGATGCGCTTTCTTCTGAGGGTCCGCTGCTGGCAGTACCGCCAGCTCTCTGCGCTCCACAGGGCTCCCCGCCCCACCCGGCCAGATAAAGCTCGCAGACTGGGATACAAGGCCAAACAAGGTGCGAATCTCACTTGGAGTTATGGAATAAATGATAGTGTATATGTCGAGAAAAGGTAGAAATCGGTGATTAGGTCGGCATTGACCCCAGCGTCTTCCTTGGTATAATGCTTTGGCAGATCAATGCTACTAGTAATGCAGGCGCTAAGACGATTTAGGTTAATGTACTGTCGTCTGAAGGGGTGTGTAGATTCCAAATGTACGAAATGGTCCGCCTCTTTCGTAAACCTCAGATTTTTAAAAGCAAGTCTCATAATGTGTTTTTGTATGTGTAGGTTATGTCATATACAGGATTCGTGTGCGCCGGGGTGGTCGCAAACGTCCAGTTCCTAAGGGAGCAACTTACGGCAAGCCTGTCCATCATGGTGTTAACCAGCTAAAGTTTGCGCGCAGCCTTCAGTCTGTTGCTGAGGTAAATAGTTTTGAGTAGCAATTGTATTGATCACTTATTAGTAGTGGATAAGAACGACTTTTCTAATTTATTTATGGAAGCTTTGGAGTTTATAACACCAGGTTTAACTATAATCTTGGCAAAAGAGTGTTGCTGTCAAGAACTGTCAGCCTTTTTTTTCTGTTTTTTTTTTGTTTTTGGGGTTTTTGTTTTTTGTGGGGTTTTGTTTTGTTTTTTTGGAGAGGATGGTACTGAAAATTCAACTGGGAACTTCACACTTGCCTGGTAGGCACTGTGTGACAACCAAATCCCTAGCCCCAATGAACTGTCAGTCTTTGTTATTGATCCATATTTATGTATACTGAGAGTGTCTTATGCTTAGTGAATTTGTGGAACCCACGCTTTGAAGGGCAGTAGCATGGTCTTAGCACACTTCCAGATTCTACATGTATTTATGTTACTAATCTCGGTGGTCAGTTGCAGGTTACCTTCTGGGTTCACAAGCTGTGATGTGCTGAATAGGTTAGTTAGCAAACCAAAGAATAACTCTTTAACACAAGCTAAAAGTTGTTTTTCAAAGAGGCAGTAGTTGGAAGAGACCAGATGTGTTTATGGAATTTTTGTTTTCCAAATCTATTTTATTTCAAGGACAAAAAGAAAATAAATAAAAATTTCAAAACATGTTGTGCATTGTCTTCCCCAAGTCATTCATCCAGAGCATAAGACATCTGCATTCATTTGTCTGAACAATACTGGCATAAAGCTTTCTCTTCAAAGAAATCAGTAGTAACTATTTTTTTATATACATACAGAATTTAAAATGTATACTAAAACTTGAAAATTGTACTGATGTCTGTTGTATTAGAAGACAGGGTTGCAGATGTAAGTACAGTGATAGTGCTTTACAGTGTGTGTGCTGGAGGCCAAGGGGTTTAATCCCTCAAGGGAAGTTTCTTAATTTCATGAGTTAAGCGCAAAGCCTCTATCTCTTGTGATGCTTCTATAGGGTTATGATTCTAATTTGCTGTTATAAAACAATATTTGAGGCTGATCTTGGGCCTTTCTTCCTCTTCTAGGAGCGAGCTGGACGCCATTGTGGGGCTCTGAGAGTTCTCAATTCTTACTGGGTTGGTGAAGATTCCACATATAAATTCTTTGAGGTTATCCTCATCGATCCATTCCACAAAGCCATTAGAAGAAATCCTGACACCCAGTGGATCACCAAACCAGTCCATAAGCACAGGGAGATGCGTGGGCTGACATCTGCAGGTCGCAAGAGTCGTGGCCTTGGTAAGGGCCACAAGTTCCACCACACTATTGGTGGTTCTCGCCGTGCAGCTTGGAGAAGGCGCAATACTCTCCAACTTCACCGTTACCGCTAATATAAGTGATGTTTGTAAAATTCATAACCTAATAAACAATTTAGGCCAGTCCTGTGTGCTTAAAGGTGTTATTTGTCTGTTAAGTAGTCTGATTATTTCATGAATGTTTTATCAAATGGAAGTTAAAGTGCAATAGTGTTTGAAGACTATAAGTGATGGTGTATCTTTGTTTCTAATAAGATAAGCTTTTTTTGTCTTTATCTTACTAGATTAGGGAGTTATATGTCAGTGTTTGAGACATGCTGTGGTATAATAGGTGTAAAATAAATTCTTTAAAAGAGAAGTTTTAAAACTAGCCCTGTAAATCTGTTTGGTGTGTGTAATGAAAGCTACAGCTTTATTGGGATAATGCAGTACTCTGCTGGTTTGAAGTGGCTGGTTTTTTGGAATTTGACAAATACAAACTTAAAATCAGATAACCCTGTATCATGTCTGCATGTACAAAAGATGAAAGCTCAACTAGAACTTTTCAGATTCAATCTAGAGTTCCCATTTGTACACTTGATGTTTCTAAAAGAATATTTTGAAACTCAACATCCTCAAAAGAATAAATGTGTTGCAAGAGGTTTTTCTTGGAAATGAATTCAGCTTAATTAACCTCAACAAAATTGCCCAAGTCTCCGGAGTACCAAATAAGTTCACATGAAGTGCTCAGACTCCTGGTTTGATTATTTGACTTTGTGAAATTGCGAATTTGATGGATAGTAGTCATCAGTAATGTTTACACTGGTATGTCTTGAAGCTCATGGCTGTTGAATATTACGTAAATATATTTACCTTAAGGCTTATAAACTTGGGATAAATGCTACTGTGGCAAATTCAAGTGGCCATTCAGTAAATACCTTAGAATACTTTGAATCCTATAGTCACATGGAGGAAAAATACTGGCCATGAAGTTAGTTGCTGTTACTACAAGTTCATGGTTTTTAATCTCTTAATTTTCTCATCCCTGATCAGACTCCTGTATTTCTCAAAAGTTTACTCTTCCGTGAAGACCACCTTTCCATTCTGATGTGTCTTCCAGTAGATACATATTTTTCCCCAGGTAAAATTTGAGTATGGAAGAAATACAGAAGAAATTTCCCTTTTAACTTTTTTTTTTTGTACCGGGGATCAAACTCAAGACCTCGCTTGCCAGGCAGGTGCTTAAGCCACTGAGCTAAATCCCCAGCCCACTCTTTTTAACTTTCAAATTCTGGTTTTGCTACTTTAAAAATAGTGGGGTCTAGCTTCAAAATACAGTGGATGCTTTCCTTGTTTTTTGGTACCGGGGATCAAACGCAGGACCTCATGCTTGGCAGGCAGGCACTTAAGCCACTGAGCTAAATCTCCGGCCCAACAAATATTTTTATTTTTTTATTTTTGGTACCGGGGATCAAACTCATGACCTCATGCTTGCCAGGCAGGCGCTTAAACCACTGAGCTAAATCCCCGGCCCTGTACTTTTTCTTTCATTGGGGGCTTCAGAAGGGTCAGTTGATTTTCAAGGAACATTTAACAGACACAAAACCTTGAGACCTGAGCTTTAATGAATGAAGGGCCCATACATTTCAACTGTGTAGAGCTTCAAGTAAAGGAATAAATGTTTACTAAACTGAAACAAGTGGGCCTTCTGTTAATCTTGCCATTTTCTAGTCGTAATAGTATGCTTCAAAGCAAACAATAATGGTAGTACCAACATTAGCCGCACGTGGGAGCCCACACCTGTAATCCCGGCATCTAGGAAACTGAGGCAGGAAGATAGGTGCAAGTTTGAGACCAGCCTGGGCTATAAAGTGAGCCCAAGGCCAGCCTGAACTGCATAGCAAGACCCTATCTCAAAAAGAAAAAGCATTAACATTGCCAGGTGTAGTGGGCCTCGCCGGTGATTCCACCACTTGGGAGGAGGCAGAGGCAGCAGATGACTACAAGTTAGGCCAGCCTGAACTACAGACCAAAACCTTGTATCCAAAAAAAATTAAAAGCCAAGTACATCTACATCTGTTTAAATCCCAGCATGTGGAGGGGTTGCAGATAGAGTCCCTCGGCAAATTAGCAAGACCCTGTCAAAAAAAAGTGGGAGGTAGCTGAGTGGCAAGTGTCCTTGGGTTCCAGACAGGTTAGTGTCACTTTCCCTTTCTGTGTTGTGCTGAGGTTTTACTTCCAGTTGGCACTTAGGAGCTTCAATCTTCCATAAAGACCTGTCCTGTCCTTGCAGGGTCTCATTCTACCCCACTTGCACGATGATGTGTTTATAATGAAAAAACCAAGGTAGAAATAAGTATCACTATGAGAGAGACTCCCAACCCACCCCACAAACTTTTTCCATTTACCTTCATGTTTTCTGTATTAGTGTGTAATTCTAACTGAAAACCTTCAAATTTTTAGAGAGGACACTTGGTTTCTCACAACCCTACATGCATAAGTACTAATTTTTTTTTTTTTTTTTTTTTTTTTGCTAGTGAGGAACAATCAAGCAACTTGTTCAGGGTTGCACAGTAATGTGAATTCAAATGCTATGAACATTTAAAGTTCTGATGATATATTAATGTTCAGGAGACATCATAAGCTGTATAGTAAACATTCTTGCCTCCCATTTGCCCTCCCTGGAGGCAATTGATGTTATTGATTTCTTGGATTTTTAGTAGAAACTTATGAATATATGAGCAGTACAAATTTTTTTTTAGCCAAGTAGTAGGATATACATATTGTTGATTTTTCCATTTAACTACGTGACTCAAAGTTTACCCTATTTTCCTACAGTTTCTTCATCCTTGCATGGGCATAACATAATTTGTCTGACATGGCCCCTCTGATGAACATGTAAGATTTTCCGCAATGTAGTGTTGTTATAAAGAAAAAAGTGCAAGGCATGATGGCATCTGCCTGTAATCCGCAGTACTCAGGCAGCTGAGCAGTTAGGGTGCTGCACATCTGTTATCCCAGCTCTCCAGAGCCTGAGGCCAGCCTGAGCTACATAGTTAAAAGCCTGAACTACATAATGAGACCCTGCCTCAAAAACTTAAGCATTTACAGTTACCTTTTATTATTGCTCTTTGTCCATTTTTTATTGTCAAAAAATCCCCTTTGCCATAGATAACATACTGTATTATTCTGTTGAAGGGTTGCTGCTAGTTCATTTCTGTTTTATTGTTTTTCTGCTCAAGGGTGATGCTATATAGAATAAGTTCTTCAAATGTTAACCATTTATTTCATTCTTTTAATTCTAATTCATTTAATTCTCTGATTCCATCTCTAAATTCCTAAACCACATTAGCACTTACATTCTATCAGTCAAACAAGTTCTGTCAGACTACAACTTCACGTATCTCTGTGGTTTAAAACAAAGATTTAGGGGCTGGGGATTTAGCTCAGTGGCATAACCGCCTGCCTTACAAGTGCGTAGTCGTGAATTCAATCCCTGGTACCAATAAAAAGGAAAAAAAAAACATAAAGGTTTATTTGTTGCACACATTACTAACCCCACTACTGGGGATCAAACTCAAGCCCCCACTGAGATAGGAGATTAGGGTGTAGAAAGTAGACCTGCCTGGCTAATCACAAAGTCTAGGACACAGGTACAGGACAATTCCCGAAGCCTTGCACATGGACTTCTCACAGGAACTGGAGCGCATTTTCAACACGATGGCCTGAACGTGATGTCAACCTGAGGGGTGGGACCCCAGTACCGCCTCTCAGGACCCTATATAGAGGTTCTCGAAGGTTTCCTCAAGATTTGGACAGCAGCTGGGAATTCAGCTTGGTGGCATAAGTACCTGACTAGCAAGAGCAAGGGCATGAGTTTGATCCCTGGAACCAAAAAATAAAAAGATTTGGATAGTATAAGAGGACATAGCAATACCACAAAGAGCTTGCTATCACAGCTTTTCCATGCTGGTCCCCACTGTTTCCTGGATACAGCAAGTATGTTTATTTTTGCTTTTATTTACCCTCTATTTCTTCATGTGGTCCGAGCTTGCTCTGGACAGCCAATTTCTTCCCCATTCTTCACTTTTACTTACTTGAATAAACTTTGACACTTTTTTGCTCATTTCATCCAATTCTTTGTTCAAGACAAAAGGAACCTGGAGGCCAGGTGTGGTAGTGTACACCTGTGATTCCAGTAGTCAGGAGGGTGAGGCAGGAGGATTGCTGTGAATTTGAGGCCAGCCTGGGCTACAGAGTAAGTTCAAGGCCAGCCTGAACTGCATGATGAGACCCTGTCTCAAAAAAAGAAGGAGAAGGAGAGGGAAGAGCATGAACTGCATAGTGAGACCCTGTCTCAAAAAGAAGAAGGAGGAGGAGGAGGAGGAGGGAGGGGGGGGGGAGGGGGAGGGGAGAAGAACTTGGAATCTTACTCTAGAAGAAAAGGCAAGCAACCCCAAAACTGGTAACATTTAGTTGGCAAGCCACTAAATACCACCAATACCACCTAACTACTTCCTCAGGGTCTTGCTACATTGCTCAGACTGGCCTCAAACTTGCAATCCTCCTGTTTCAGCCTCCAGAGTAATTGGGATTACAGACATATACTAGCAAGCCCGGCTTCATACTACATTTTTATTGAGTACTGGTCATGGCCCACAGTCCTGACACAAGGCTTTTGGAATTCTGCTGACTGCAATTGTTCTTTGGGTTTTTTGTTGTTGTTGTTGTTGTTGTTGTTGTTTTTTGAAGACAGTTTTTGTTTTTTGTTATGTTTTTTGCCATATAGCCCAGGCTGCCCTTGAACTCACTGTATAGCCCAGGCTGGCCTTAAATTTGTGTTGATCCTCCTACCTCAGCCTCCTGGGTGCTGGGATTACAGGTGTGCACTACTACACCCAGATACACTGACTGCCACTGTCATGTGTCCATGCCAAAGGACAAAGAGGATTGTGTGACACACTCTGGTTTTTAGAGCTTCTACTCAGAAATTTGTCACTTCTGGCACATACCTGTAACCCAGCACTTGGGAGGCTGAGACAGGAGAATCACTGGGAGTTTGAGGCCAGTCTGAACCACAAGACCCTGTGTATTTAAAAAAAAAAAAAAAAAAAAAAAAAGCAAGTCCATAGCTACATCTACTTCAAAGCATAGGGAAGAGAAGTCTTACCAAGTGCCTGGAATATTTGTGAACAACTCTAATGACTGTGACATACACTCATCCATTTGGTTTGTTGTACACAAGTAACGTGTTTACTAAAGTAGGAGCAGGAATCAATGTAGTCCACACTGGCAGAAGGAGTATTTTAATGCCAGTGTTGCTTAAAATTGCAACAATTACAATGTTAGTAAAATATTGCAATGTTAGTAAAAACAAATGTGCCTTTACTCAGTTTTTATTGTCCTTAAATTCCCTAGAGATGACTCAACCCCTTATTGAGTTGATCCATTTCTCTAACTATGGTTATCTACACACAACCATGCAACCAATTCACCTGCCACTTTGTTAAATAACACAGCTTCTTCCATACAAATGTTTATTGAAAAATACTTTAGATTCACCTGTCCAATACAATAGCCACTAGCTACCAATAACTATTTAAGTTGAAATAAAATAGGAGTAAAAAGTCAGTCTTATGTCATACTACATTTAAGCATTCAATGATCACATTTGTTGCCATATTGGCATAGAAAACATTTGCATCACCATGGAAAGTTCTATTGTATAATGCTGATATAGGGGAATGAAACTCCCGACCTACTATGTTTGCGAGTTCGTGTTCTCTAAAATCGAAGAATGAATTTGAGGAACAACAGGGGTGAAGAGTAGAATATATTTATTGAGAGAAAGCTTCTGTCTGAAGAGAGACAGAAGGGGTCCCAAGTGGGTTGCCAAGGACTCTGTATTTTCCAGGGACTCTCATGAGGCAAAATCATGAGAGTAGATGGCTCAAAGGTGGGGAAAATGGGAATTTGCAAAGTGGGCATAAAATAATCCAGATTTAATCCCTAAGGATTATACTTAAGGGTGTGCTTGTATTTGTCTTGAGATCTGGCCTGAAGCAAGAGGTGTGGGCCTCCTCCAAGATTATCAGATATTTGGTCCTCTGTGCCAGCTTCCTCCAGGGTCTAGCCCTGTCTGACTGCCTATAATATTTCTAACTGGCTCAGTTGCCTGTAACAGTGCTAATTTAGATCCTTCAAATTCTTTTCTCCTTTTCTTTAGCGTTTTCTAGTTTTAAAAATGTGAGGCATCTTAAAGTCTGATTTTACCATGAAAAATATGTTTGGAGCCAGGTGTGGTGGCACATCCTTATAATCCCAGCACACAAGAAGCTGAGGCAGAAGGATGGTAAATTCAAGGCTCACTCAGCCTTAAACTCACTCAGTTCAAGGCCAGCCTCAATTGTAGAGCAAGACCCTGTCTCAAAAATTAAATAAATAATTTTTTTTAAAAAACTGCTCTAGTCAGGGATTTAGCTCAGCAGCATAGGTGTCTGCGTGGCAAGCTCGAGGTTCTAAGTTCGATCCTGTTGCTAACAACAAAAAAACTGCTCTAGCCAAGCATAATAGTGCATGCTTTTAATCCCAGCACGCCTAGGAGGTTGAGGCCAGTAACATAAGACTTAGTATGACCCTGTCTCAAAATTAAAAAAAAAAAAAAAAAAAAAAAAGAAAAGAAAAAGAAAAAGAAAAAATACCCCTCTGCTGCAAAGATATAGTGGGTCTGTGCCTTTAACCTCATAAAGCATTTAAAAGTATATTTTTAAGTGAAGCTTTTGACTAAAGAATGCTTTTTAATGAAACAACTGGCACACATACTTTGCAGCACAGTCTCAAATTCTGGTAAAGGACAACTTGCCCTTCCTAAATTGATTAAATCCTTTAATTTAATTGGCATGCTATGAACATCTGAACTCATTTGCTTGCAAACCTCATTGTCATTTAAAGAGAGGTTCATTATTTGGCAGTCCTAGTTAGTTTAGAAACAATAATGAATGGGCAATGTAATTATCAATCCTTTAATCACTAAACTTTCTATGACAGTGTAAACATACTATTTAGGTGCCAGAGACTGATTATTAACTAAGCTAGAAAGTGTCACTTATCAGAAAGGAGAATTCAAAAATGACCATCCAGGGACTGGGGATTTAGCTCAGCGGCATAAGCGCCTGCCTTGTAAGCACTCGGTTATGAGTTTGATTCTCCCATACCAAAAAAAAAAAAAAAGAGGCCATCCACATTAAAGAATCTTGGGGCTGGGGGTTTAGCTCAGCAGTGTAAATGCCTGCTTGGCAAATTCGAGGTCGTATGTTCGATTCCCAGTATCAAAAAAAATGAAATAAAGAATCTAACTATCAACTCCAGTTGGATTCTATGCATAGGATCTGTTATAATCTATGGCAGTAGTGTGATTAAAATGGAAAAACTTTCAGCCAGGCATAGTGGCACACACCTGTAATCCCAGCATTGTAGGAGGCCGTGGCAGAAGGATGCCAAATTCAAGCCCAGCCTGGGCAATTTAGCAACATGCTAAAACCCAGTCTCAAAAAGGGGTGGCGAGGTGGAAGCTAGGGATGTAGCTCAGTGTTCTAGCACTTGCTTAACTTAGCACATCCAAAACCCTGGGTTCAGTTCCCAGTAACAAAAACAAAGGATTAAGACCAGGAAATGCACATTTCAATGATAGAAGTAAATTTTCCTAGTGTAACTCCTCTAAAAAGATGATGGTAGGAATTAATATGTCAGAATATCATTGTACTTACATGATTTGTGAAATACTCTGAAGTTTTTTAAGCAATACTATTACTACTGTTTAAAATGGCACTCCTCTAATTACACCTCATGAATGTTGCCAGGCATTAGAAAGGCTGTTGCCTTTTTTTTAGTAAAATAAGTTTCATTTCAAACTCTGTGGCAATGGACTGACCAACCCCACTTGGGGAGCTGAACTCTAAGATTTCCTTGATCTTCTGGGCCCATCTCGGTCACTACTTGTTACGGATTAAAAACTAGTGGTCAATTTAACACCAGCTGGATTACATCAGCATGGTGCTGAGCGTAGATGTCCCACCTGAGGAAAGTTGCCAGCATAAATAGAGACGTGGAGAAGACAAGTTAGGCGTCATGGTTTCTTCTACATGGTGTTGTTTGAGCCATTGGTTCTCCTGGAGGAGCTCGTGGTGACTAGTCTCCCCAGTATGAGTTCGACCATTGTCATTGTAGGAGCTCAGGACCTTGTTACTGAGAGTGGCTGTAGTTCACTTTGGGGAGCTCTGGTCCTTACATCGAGCGTCGCTTCCTGGCTCCAGAGGGGAGGATGTGTGCTGCTTAATCTCCAGGACAAACTGGTCATGCTGACTTTCTGGCATGTACTGGACTGTTCTTACTGTCAGGGGCCTCCGTGTCACTGAGGATGGCCTCTGTGTCACTGAGGATGGCTGTGGTGCTTTTCAGGACAGCCCTGGTCTTTATTATGAGGAGACGTCTTGGCTTCAGCGTAGAACCCTCAACCTACTAGCACAGCTCCTTCGCCCTGCTGACATAGACTTTCTAGCTTTCACTGCGGACCTTTGGGCCTGCCCAGGACAGATCCATAAAACTGACTGGCGTGAGTACTTCTCCTGGGCTCTCAAACTCCAGTTGGACTTGTGGGAAGCATTGTCATGGGCTCTAAGTTTTCATCTGGACTCATGCAGGACATTGCTGTGGGAACCAGGCCTTTGGCTGAATATTCTATGTCTTTAGTGTTGTGGATAGATTTCCTGCACTTTCTTGTGTTAACTCCGGGTGACCATCATAAAACAATAGTATAAGTTCTGTGTCCTGACTCTAATTGTTCTCCTCACAACCCCGGACTACACCACCACCCTACCCCTTGACCTCCTCTTACATCCTGTAGTGTAGCCTTAGAACAGGAGAAATCACTGCAGGAGCACTGGTAGAATCCTAGTAGAACACAGAGGGTAATAAGAAAGAAAGAATTAAGCACACATGCAGCAAGATAATCTTGTGTTATGAGAAAAGAAATCCTGGAGTACTCACTCCATTGCCTGTGGAGGTCTTACTGTGTGATGCCTGCCTCCCCCCACCACACAGGAGAGCTGATGATGCTGTGTACCAGCGAGGCAGGAACGCCCAGGATCCTGGCATCAGATGGTCTAAACTCAAACTCTTACACTGCCATTTTCTGGCAGGAATTGTCCCAGGCAAATGGCTTCAAGATACAACGAACCAGGGTATTATCAGTACTTTTCCAATCCTACCTGGGTAGAGAAAGTGCTCTAAGCAACTGCTTGTCTCAGTCAGACTTCTTAGGAAGAAATTGTTTCTCTAATGGAAGAAATGGGATCTGTAAGGTTGTGATAACTTGAAAGGAATTTCACTTAAGAGGAAATTGCTTTCTCTCAAATTCTGGGTTTCCCCAACTAACTACTTAAATCATTTGACCTTCCAACTGGGTCTGGCAGAACTATTTTTCTGCAGATCATAGGGCTATCAGTTTGTGTATCACGATAATAAAATGGTCTCTTCTGACTACCATTAGTGTTCATGAACCCCCAAAACCCTGATTAGTGAGCTGACACAATTTAGTGTTTTTTTTTTTAAGACATAGTTCAGGCTGGTTGTGAACTCACTATGTAGCCCAGGCTAACCTCAAACTTGTGCCGATCCTCCTGCCTCAGCCTCCTGAGCATTAGAATTCCAGGTGTTTACCACTACACCTAACAAAGTTTTAAAATATGTAAATGTATATTTTAATTTTGATTCATGTCCTATTTGATTTGTATAGAAAAATAAAGCCAGATAACTTGAATTTGACCTAGAAAATTATGTTTATACAAATATTTTCCCTTAGAAAAGTGATAATTTGGGATACTCCCAATCAGAGATCCCTGTGCTAGCAGTTCGTCACGCAAGGTACTTGGGGGAAACTGAGAAGGGAAGGGTAATCAGGACCAGGAAACAGAAGCCAAGTTAGTGTAAACTGAGTCCACGTTTTGTATGGAGACATTTCTGCCAATCCCACTGGGAAACTGCAGTTTAAGACAGCTTTGAATCTAAAGATTGGGTTTCCAAACTAGGTGTGATGGCGCATGCCTATAATCCTACACTCAGGAGCCTAAGGCAGAAGGATCGTTGTGAGTTCGAGACCAGCCTAGCCTCCAAAGTGGACTCAAGGCCAGCCTGAACTACCTAGTGAGACCCTGTCTCAAAAAGATGGAGAAAAAGGATCAGGTTTCCACATCATTGCGCATAGTCAGTTCTGGTGAAGCCCGCCCGCCTGGGAGAGCCTCCAGGGTTGTCCTGGGGAGAGTCAAGGCCACAGTACATCGGGAACAAAACACAAAGGGAAGCTGAGCAGGGTGACAGAGAAGCAGGAACCAAGCCACCTCTGTCTCACAGAAATGCAGTTTCTGCACTATCCTCTCCCTAGTTGGGGGTTCTTTTTTCCTGAAGACATTTTCATTATCAATGCTTTCTTGGACTACTGTTATGGTTTATACCCAGGTGAATCTGCAAAGCTTCCTGGGCTCAGAGCCGGGAATTTTGGAGATTCCTGGATCATGAAAGTGTGATAAGTGTCGGTGGATTAGTCCACTGAGGAGCTGATAGTCAAATGTGATGTCAGGGGAGGTGGTCACTGATTGTGTGGCCAGAAAGGCCCCTCTCCCTCCACTCTCAGCTCCTCTGCTGGGCATGTCCTGAGCAGCTCTCCTCCACCGTGCCCCTGCCTTGGAGCACTGAAACCTCTACAAACTGTGCGCCACAATAAACATTTCCTCCTTTAAATTGTGGGTGTCAAGCATTGTGTCTTAGTAACAAGAAAGTGACCAACCAAGACAACTATTCCAAATATGATAAAACCAGTGAATGATTTTGCATTAATTACTTTGCCTTGTGTATTTTGGACCTATTCTTAAAACTTACACAGTTTTAGGTAATTATTTAAATTTTCTGTTTCAAAACAGATTTGTGACCAAGTGTGGTGGTACACACCTATAGTCCTAGCATTTGGTAGGCTGAGGTAAGAGGACTGCTACAAGTTTATGGCCAGCCTGGGCTACATAGTGAATTAAAGACCATCCTGAACTATATGACAAGACCCTGTCTCAAAAAAAAACAAAAACAAAATAAAACAAAAACACAGATTTGTGCTTCCAGTGAGGACATAATAGTTTAATTATATGTAATTTGTTTATACATAATGACTTTCTAATTATTAACCCAACGCTATAATCTTTAGGCTATGATGAACTATTCTCATCTTTCTTAAAATAAATGAAAGTATTCTTCACAAGCTTGCCCTAAATCAGTTCTAATTTTGAGTAAGCGGTAAATATATGTTTTACTACTGGGTAATCAAGTATGGAGAATATTTTAAGGACTAGTAAATCATAAAATTATTTATGGGACTATTTAAGACAGAATTAAAGTTAAAACTGTGTCTTAAATTACTGGAAAATTTAATTTTATAGTTAAGTGTGCTTACAATGTGTGAAATTCTCTAACACTTGGAACATAGCACTAACACACAAGAGCTCCCTTGCTTTTATATGTGTGTGTTTGTATGTGGTGCTGGGGGTTGAATCCAGAGCATTCACACTGAGCTGTACCCCCAGCCCTTTATTTAAATTTAGAGACAGAGTATTACTGTTGCTGTATCACCCAGACTGGGCTTGAACTCTCAGTCCTCCTGCCTCAGCCTCCCAGAGTGCGGGGACTGCAGCCACATGCTGCCACACTCAGTGCTCTCTGTCATCTCTGTCTGTCTCTCAGGAAATTTGGAAAACACAGAAAATAAAAATCAGCTGAGTTCCATTACTCAGAGAGTATTATGCTATCATTTTGGCCTAGTTTTTCCAGCCTTTTTTTTTTTTAATTAGAAAAAAATATAGGAAACTTCTAGTTTTCATTAGGGTGGAATTGGTAATTGGTTAAATACATAATCTGGACAAACTTTCCCTCTGAAGCAACTAGAATAGGGATGTATATATTCCTATGTCTACTTGAAGGCATTGGAGAGTTCATGAGCTGTGAAGAATTTCAGGACTCAGATCTGGAGGAACCTGGGGAATCCAGAAAGGATGGGGCCTTCAGGACTTCAGGCAGGAGGATCGATATGAATTCAAGGCCAGTCTGGGCTACAAAGTGAATTCAAGGTCAGCCTGAGCTATATAGCAAAACCCTATCTCAAAAAGAAAAAAAAGAAAACACACATAAAGACAGATGTACACATTCCAGTAAACAAAATTACTGTTCTATTGCTATCATCTAGTCTAAGATGACTTGCCCTGTCTTTAACTCTTCCTTCATTTTTCCTAGGATATGTTGTTAATTTGAAGGAGAATTCATGCTATAGTCATAATTATAACCACAAATGCTATAAATTCTAAAAGAGAATTTTCCCAGTTTCACCCAATAATGCTTTGTTTTTCTGCTAAGCCTTATTTTAAAAGGGTTCACATGGTATGTACCAATAGTGTAATGCATATTTCTATGAAAATGACATTTTTGGCCTTTAAAAATTTGTATACTGGCTCGGAGTGTACTTCAGTGGCAGATCATTGCTTTAGCATATGTGGGGGCCTGGATTCAAGTCCCAGCACCACCAAAAAGAAATAATTACAATTTATATTATATTTATGTATTTGTGTATTTATTTATGGTGCTGGGGATTGAACACTGGGCTTCAAACATGCTAAGCCACACTCTACCACTGAACTGCAACCCCAGGCCCTAAATTTATATGCTATAAACTATATACTATAAATGTTATCAGTGCTTAAGAGAGGCCTCTAAAGTTAGCTCATTAAAGAATGACAGTAATTAGCTGAATTTTGCATTTGAGTGAAACAGGGAAGGTTTGTGTGTTTATGGTTTATCATTTGTTCTCTCCTTCTGCATTATATACATGCAAACGTCTTTTCTCATAAAAAAGTCCTGAACATCTCACCTTTCCTCATCCCTAAACAAAACATTCTGGTAAGCCAAAAGCCAAACATGAAGCAAAGTCATGCTGTTCTGTTTCATCATGGGTACAGAGAAAGAAACTTGGTTTAGGCAGCCAAGGGCTATGCTGCCATGACAGGTCTCTTGTGATACTGGGTCTTTGAATGATTAAAATAACTGTTCAGTTATTTGAATGATGTCATTCTGTTGCCGTTCCTCTGGCTGTTTTGCTTTCATACTGCAAATGTGTTAAGAATTTAAGTTCCAGCTTGAACTTTTATTTATGCTGAGCTCAGCCCTGTGGACTGTCTCATTATACAGTGCTGCAGGGGTGGTGCTTCTGGGCAGGCAGCCAGCACTCCTGGGTCAGCAAGAACTATTTCAGCTGAATTTATAAAGCCAAAAAGAAAAAAAAAAAAAAAAGAATCTGGTTGACCTACAAGAATCAGCTCTGCAAGAATTAACATTAACCACTGTGGTGAGTATTCACACCTTGCCCATCTTCTTGAGAAAATAAACCTTCAGCGAATCCCCCTTCCCCAAGAAAGCATGCAGTCTTGCTCTTTTGTAAAAGACACTTTTTGAGAATATTAGAAGACTTCTAATCTGGTAGTTTTTTCCAAATTTGTAAATTGTTTAAGGGATTCATGTAGTAAATTATTTTTAAACCCTAATAGAGCAGCAAGAGAAAGCTATGGAGAATGCTCAGCAGGTCCCTTTAATCTCATTCACTTCTTTCCCTTTGTCCTTGAAGGTGATCGTGTAGGTTTTTCAGTTTTTCAGATTGTTCCTAACATGTTACATAAACAACAGTAATCTGTGTGAAGCCAGCATTCTAAGAGCATTCAGCCTCCTTACTGTTTGTCAAACCCATTCCACATGCCAGTCCATAAACCAGCTATGAGCTCTGCTTCTCCTCTCTTCATTTT
Organism: Dolichotis patagonum; assembly: GCA_004027295.1. Lineage (NCBI taxonomy): Eukaryota > Metazoa > Chordata > Mammalia > Rodentia > Caviidae > Dolichotis > Dolichotis patagonum. The sequence goes on from PVJX010022383.1 coordinate 26,032, forward strand.
ACTTGAGTGACTTTTGCATCTTATCTGTTTCTCTATTGTTGCCATAACCAGTTACAACACAAATTGATGTGCTTCAGTCCTGGAGAAAGAGGACAGTATGGGATGGAATGTGGTCTCACTGAGTTAAAAATCAATGCCTAGATAGGGCTGTGTTCCCTAGAAAAGTTTTTAGAGGAGCCCACATCCTTTGCCCGTGGCCCTCTTTCATCTCAAAATCAGCAATTGGTTGATCTAACCTTTCCCGGGCTACTGCATGCTATCATTGGTCTGTCTCCATATTCTACAATTAGGGGAGGCCTGTGATTACACTAGGCTACCTGGATGATACCAGATAATCTTTTTAAGGTTAGTTGATTAACAACCTAAATTCTCCCTTGACAGGTAACACAAGATAATCAGGAGTCCTGGAGAATCATATCACAGTGCATGGATATCTTTGGGGAGGTGGATAATATTCTGCCTGTCTTTGACTGTTAGGCAGTAATGAGACAATTTAGGTTCCCGCCACACTGTGTTCTCCCTGATCAGTGAACATGCTCTTTCTTTCACACTATGCACTGTGCACAGACTGTCTCCAAGACCCAAACTTTTTCTTTCATCTTCATCCCCCCAGTTCCCTTCTCAGCTGCCTGACACTCCCCCCAAATTCCTACTCAGTATTTGCTTAAAAGACACCTCTTTTGTGATAGAATTTCTGAGTCTCCCATGAACCTTGTTACAGCTCTTTCTCCATTGCATTTATATATTCATCCATCGCACAACTATTTACTGAGGGCTAACCATGTATCAGATAACTGGAATACACAGTGGGCAATATGGGTATCTGGTCCCTGCTCCCAAGTGCCGCATGTTTAAATAAAAGAGACTAGTGAATTAATACAGTAATTTCAGAGAGTGACAAAGATTATAGAGAATAATCTTTTAGATCTATTTACAGCAGGGTAACTATGCATTATTTTCTCTAATTCTGTGAGACGTGCTACTGGAATTCTGATTGGGATTGCATTGGATGTATATAACAGTTTTGGGAGTATGGCCATTTTCACTATAGAGGTTCTTCCTACCAAGAGCATGGGATCGCTCTCCATTTTCTCATATCCTCTTCAATCTCCTGTTTCAGAGTCCTGTAGTTTTCAATGTAGAGATCTTTTACATCCTTTGTTAGATTGATTCTAGGTATTTCATTTTTTTTGGATGCTATTGTAAAAGGTATTGTTTCTCTGATTTCTCTCTCAGTGAGTTTGTCATTCACGTACAGGAAGGCTATTGATTTTTGAGCATTGACTTTGTAACCAGCTATGTTACTCAATTTGCTTATTAAATCTAGAAGTCTTTTGGTGGAGTTTTTGAGGTCTTCTAAGTAGAGTACCATGTCATTTGCAAATAAAGATAGTGTAACTTCTTCCTTTCCTATCTTTATTCTTTTAATTTCTTTCTCTTATCTAATTGCTTCAGCTAAAGTTTCCAGGACTATGTTGAATGACAGTGGAGACAGTAGATGTCCTTGTGTTGCTCCTGATTTTAGAGTGAAAGCTTCTGGTTTTTGTCCATTTAGTATGATGTTGGCTGTTGGTTTGGCATAGATGGCTTTTATCGGATTGAGATACAGACCATCTATTCTGATTTCCTGTAGGGTTTTTTTCATTAATGGTTGCTGGACTTTGTCAAAAGCTTTTTCTGCATCTGTTGAGATGATCATATGATTTTTGTCCTTGGCTGTGTTAATGTGGTATGTCACATTTGTGGATTTAAGTATGTTAAACCATCCCTGCATCCCTGGGAGATGAATCCTGCTCCATCATAGTGTACAATCTTCCTGACAGTTTGCTGCAGTCTGTTTGGCAGTATCTTATGGAGGATTTTTGCATCAGTGTTCACTAGGGAGATTGTCCTGTAATTCTCTTTCTAAGTTGGGTCCTTCTCTGGTTTTGGAATCAGAATAATGCTTACTTCCAGGAATGCTTTTGGGAGTACTGCTACCCTTTCAGTTTCATTAAAGAGTTTGAGAAGTAGTGGCATTATTAGGTCTTCACTAAATTTCTCACAGAATTCAGCAGTGAATCCATCAGGGCTTGGGCTTTTCTTTGTTTATAGGATTTTAATTACATCTTTGATTTCATTGATTGATATATTGGGTTATCTAAAATTTTTATATCTTCTTAATTTATTTTTGATAATTCATCTGTAGGAATTTGTCCATTTCTTCTTTATTTTCCATCTTATTAGAATACAAGTTTTCAATGTAAATACAAAAATAGTTAAGATAATTATACTACTGATTTCTCTGAGTTCACTGAAGAGAAAGATTTGTGCTGGTAACGATTTGTAATAGCCAGATCTTGGAAACAACCTAAGTGCCCATCAACTGAGGAATGGATAAAAAAGTTGAGGTATTTTTATACAATGGAGTACTACTCAGCTATAAAGAATGACCACATTGAGATATTTATAAATAAATGGACACGTCTTGAGGCCATACTCATAAGCGAAATAAACCAGACTCACATGTGTAAATACCATATAGTCTCCCTAGTATGAGAGTTGGTGAGAGTATATAAGACTTTATGGTAAGCATGAGTCCCCATCTCATAGTTTTGAAGCCTTTCAATGTTTTCAATCATCAGTTGGAATGGTTTTATTGTTTTGTTTGACTATATCATGCATGATGGTATGAACAGCTGTTTTGAAGAAAACAAAACATTATGACAGCTTTGCTGATTTAATATCATCCTTCTTAGAAGTCCTACCATGCTTTTATTCTTCTACTACCATTGGTTCTATCTATCACATTGTGTCTTATTGGGATTTGAATATGTGATAGTATAAACAAAATTTTTTATCGAAAATGAGATATTATAGTACCCATTGATCATTCTCTGTTATTTGGTTCAGAATGCCCTGTAATTCTTTCACTCTTTGAATGGTTTTATACTATTTTGTTATGTTTGATATTATTGCATTTGAAACTATGCTCAACTATAGCAGAGAAAGAGATATTGTGATAGCTACTGTTAATGTCTGGTTGTTTTAATGTAAAGTACTGTGTTGCCTATGTTGTCCTGTTCTCATCTGCTCTGTTCTGCCCTCTTTTGTTTTATTCTCTTTAAAATAAAATTTTAAAAAAAATTTGTGCTGGTATTGTTCGGACAATTGAATGGAGATGTCTTGTCCTCTGCGTGAATGATTTGGGGATGACAATGCACAATGTATGTACCATTGTTGTCCCCTGATGTGTTTTGAAATTTTTGTTTCAGTTTTTTCTTCTATTTTTCTTTTTCTTCTTGAAATAAAGTGGATTTTGGAAAAAAATAGAATATAAGTTTTCAAAGTAGGTATAGATGATTTTTCTGAATTTCTGCAGGGTCTGTTGTGATTTCTCCCTTTTCATTCCTATTTGCCTGGACTTGAGTCTTTTCTTTCCTTTTTTTTGATAAGGTTGGCTAAGGGTTTGTCAATGTTATTTAATCCTTCAAAGGACCAACTCTTACATTCATTCATTCTTTGAATCATTTTTTTAGTCTTCAGTGTGTTAATTTCTGCTCTGATCTTCATGATTTCCTCCTTGTATGGGCTTTTGATTTAGCTTGCTCTTTTTTTTCTAGAAGTTTGAGGTTCAACATTAAACTGTTTATGTGCACTTGGTCTATTTTCCTGAGATAGACATTTACTGCTATAAATTTCCCTCTTAAGATTGCTTTCATTGTGCCCCACAATTCCAATATGTTGTATTGTTGTTATCATTCAATTGTAAAAACTGTCTAATTTCTTCTTTAATTTCATCTGTGACCCATTGGTTGTTCAGTAGTGTGCTGTCTAATTTCCATGTGTTTATGAAGTTCTTATGGTTTCTTTTGACATGGATTTCCAATTTCATTGCACTGTGGTCTAATAGTATGCATGGAAGAATTTCAGTTCATTTGCATTTACTCAAACATGTTCTATGAGTTATTATGTGGCCTATTTTGGAAAATATTCCATGTGCAGCTGAGAAGAATTGTTTGGTTTTATTCTCTTTAAAACAAAAAAAAATTTAAAAAGGAAAAAGAGGTGGAAGAATTAAAAGGAAGAATAGTTCAAAGTGATCTTAGCTTGCTTTGCCTTGTTTAAGTTCAATACACATTAAGGTATGGACAGCTGTTTTGAGGAGAATGCGAGACACTATGACAGCCTTTCACGGCTTCCCTAATGTCTGGTCTTGAAGACCTGTAATGCCCTCCTCGTCCTGCTCAGATCAATTCCATACTAGGTTGTTTCATGTGAATTCCTTATATTTGACAATATGGACAACTATCTGGAAGAAAACAAGAGTCAATATGATAATGAATATCTCGAATTGTCTAGCTTTGAAATTTATGTCTTACATTGCTTTCTTGTGATACACTTTGCTCTGTTTTGTTGTGTTTAATTTTACCCTATTGATATAATTGCATGTATATTTGAGTGGGTAAGATGGATGACCATATTGCTGTTTTTGTCAGATCGTGGAGCAGAACTGTTAACAGTCTCACTGTTTGAATGTCTACTTTACATGTTTTAACTTTATAATTTGAACAACTATTTCCAAGAAGTCAGTATGTAA
>PVJX010022384.1:0-30616 GCA_004027295.1 Dolichotis patagonum
TAATTGCTAATGGGTTATAAGATTTAGAAACTACAGGCCCAGCATCTGTCTCTTTTTAGTGTCTCAATTATCACCACAATGATTTAATGGCATCCTGTTGAAAAAGCATCTTTGACATGCTAATGAATGGCACCCTGTTCATTTCCATGAACTTCACATCGCCTAGGTGATAATTTTAAGAGACGCATTTTAGATTTTCATCATCATTGGCCACACAGGCTGACATAAAGTTTGACCAAAATGATACATTTAAAAAAAAGAGAGACCAAGGTTAATACTAACTTGTAAATGCCTTAACTTGTAATCACTTATAATTTTATAAATATGCTTCAAAACAGAAATCAGCCATAAGAGTCATAATTTCTAATTTATTACTGAATTTAATCATGTGCATTTGTATTTATGGACATTTGCTTGCCTGTTTCGTCTGCACTTAATGGTTGACCTCATACGTAATGTTTTGATTGACTAATTGTTTTCTTTATGCTCTATTTTTATTTTTCCAGCTTGTGTGTGTGTGTTTTTTTACCAATTTTATTAAATTTAGTGCATGTACAATTAATATAAGAGAAATATACTGCCTAACCTGCTAGATGTCAGATGTGCCTGAAATCAAAGAATGAATTCCAAAGGACAAAGGTGTTTAAGAGTAAGAAATAGGAATAGTATTGGGAATAGGAACAACTCCAGAGAGACAGGAAAGGTCCTAGAAATGGGTTGCCACTGAGGTTATCCCTCTGAGAATGTTTTATAAGGCAACATCACAAAGTGGGTGCAAAGTGGGTTAAACTATAACCAACCAACAAGATTACAATTATAGTCATTTAACTAGTACTGATCCAATAAGGAAATGAGACAGGTACCAAGGGCATATGGATAATATCAATAACCTTGGCTTATCTAGAATTTTTAAAACAGGACCATTTTGGGAAAGGAATGGATACAGGTATTCTGGTCACCCAGATAATTGTCTGATGTATATCTGGACCTAATGAACTAGGTAGTGCTAATTACAGTACAGTATCAAATTTCTATTCATCTGTTAGGGAAATATGGAAGTCTGGCAATTGTGATTTTAATGCCAGGCCCAGCCTTCTTAAAATGCACCTCCAGTCACAACTCTGATGTCACTACTTTTCAGTGACTTCCTTGAGAGCTCAGTCTCTATCTGACTATATATTACTTTTTATCTAGCTCAGCTGCTTACAATAAAATCACGCTGCATTATGACTTAATATTAGATACTAAAGTACAGGAGGCTAAATTTAACTTTTAGCGCACTGAGATGTCAGGGATAGAAGATATGTATATCTCTATCTATCTATCTATCTATACAAATATATACATATATACATATGTATTTTTTAATTTCATCAATTTCAGTAACATGGAAACTGTACCATTTTATACTGAGATTTGTTAGTAGAATAAGAATCCTATCAGAAAAGTAATCTTATAACCAGGTTGGGACTGTTGGTTCTCACAGTTGAAATAAACAGTTTAACCCAGTGTTTTAAAGTAAGTTTGTGGGTTCACTCACTCCTGTCATAGAAAAAAAAGTTTTGAGAGGTATCAGTAAAAGAGACATGAAAAGGGTTTATTAGAGGTACATATAGGATGCATTGAAGAGTGGATTGTGGGTGCTCAGAGAAATGAGACAAAGTATAGTTGGGAAATAGGGAGCTTTTATGTATTTTGAGTGGTAGAAATCTGTGAAATTTAATAATTGACAATTTTAGTCTTATCTAGTGGGTAGCAGAAGGTGGTTCACTCATAGGGAGACAATGTCCTTTAATAGGGAAAATCCCAGGAAACTGGTCTAATCAAAGGTAAAAGAAGACTAACTAAAGTAAAAAGGAAAATGGCAAACTCATCTGTAGGTGTCTTGGTTACTTTTCTCTCATTGCTGAGACAAAATAATTGACATCCAAAATGAAGGAAAGAAAGGTTTATTTATCTTACAGTTTTTGAAGCTTTCAGTCCATAATCAGCTGGCTCCAAGGCAGAGTGACATGGCACAGGGACAACCATTCAGGGCAGCAGCAAGTGCCAGCAGCAAGTACCAAGGGCAGAAAGGGCAAAAGGAAATAGAATGTCTCCTTCCCACCCTACCTGCCCATGGGTGGGTGTGGCACTCACACTACCAATCCCAGTGCTAGGCAATGAACCAATCACAAATGCTAGGCTCAGCCACCTCCATGACTGCATGAGATTTTGGGGGCCACCCACATACAAACCACAACAGTGTGTGAAAAGCAATTGCCCAGGTTTACTCTGTTTTGAAAGAAGAGAAAGAGAAAAAAATTAAAGAAAAGAAAAAGAAAAAAACTGGGTTTATTTCCCAAAGTTTCAGTTCTTCTTAAAAGTACAATTTTTAAAATCCTAATTTCCTTGTCTCCTTTCTACTTAGCTCTTATATCTTCTATCCTATCTCAGTTCTATCAAGGTTTATGCTGGGTATATTTAATAAATATTTTTAAAAGATAGAAATTTGCTCAGAAGACACTAAGATAAAGTTTTTAAAGCATAGTTTTATACCCAAATTATCAATATGATTATTTTTGCATGAACTTTATGAAGTTTTTGCAAAATAAATATTTGTATGGTTCAAAAATAAAAGAACAAAAATCTCCAAGCCACAAAATGAGAGATTTACACTAAAAATAAGCATTTCTTGATGGTGTATAGTTCTATCATAAATTAAAGATGGTTTTGGAATTTCCTGTCCTGGAGATCTTAAAAAAGAATATAAATACCAATTTGTCTGCAAATACTTCTGTGGCATTCCATCTGAATTTGGTCAATTAACTGATTAGCTGTCTCCTTATTACTGTGTGCAATTGCAAAAATGATAAACAATAGAAAACTATTATCACTTAGGATATTTCAACAATAGGTGATAGATACTGAAGTGAGGGGGAGGAACAATTCATATGCTCACGGCTAGGTCTTTTGGCAATCACACATCCACCATGTAAATGCTGCATATCACACTATACCTAAGAGACACAGCAAAAGGACATATTTTTCCCAAGTAATGGTTAAAAGATATGCACACTCCAAAACTCCTGTAAAAATCACAGACCAGCTTTCCCAGACATAACTATTTCATATTCGTCCCTTTTCTGGAAAGAAACAAAATACAGTTCATTTTTCTTTGGCCGGAATAAGAGGGAATGAGGGTCTCACAGTTTTATTGAAGGAAATGAATTGTGTAAGTAGAAAATTCTATATGCAAATTCATTTATCCTAGAAATGCAAATTTAAAAACATTATCATTCAAAGCATTTTACAGTGAAATAAAATTTATCCAAATAAATAACTGATGGGCTAGAAAAGAATGACATGAAAGTTTAGTACAAAAGTTATATATGCAAATAACCCTGCATGACATTTATGGATATGTTTTGGGATCAGCAAAAAAAAGGAGGTTAAAATATGTGGGCTAGTACTTATTTAAGTTGTCAGTAACAATTGCACAGCTACTAACTGTAAAGTATTGTCTTCCATGCTATGAGCTCTATAAGGACAAAGTTTCTATTCAAAGGAGAATTTATAGTTTGTGGAGGAAAACGGAGGAGCTGATATTTGTTGAAAATGCACTATGTGTCACACTTTATGCTAGACACCATTTATGAATCAATTCACTTAATTCTTGCAGTTAAGCTTTTGCCCTGCTTCATTGGTAACAAACTGAGGATCTAGAGAATGAAATAATTTGCTCCAAACCTGGCTTTCTCTTCCTGATGCAGTCAATATCACATACAGGTAACTATGACACAAAGAAAAATGTAACTGTTAAGTTGAAAAAATAAATAACTGGGAATATTTTATATTTCTTCCCTTTTAACCAAGTCATGCAGCTCAGTGACCGAGTCCTCATTAATCATTTTCTTGGACGCTGTCTACAACTTAATTGGTCTCAATTTCTATCTCGATCTTTTCTACTTCCGGTTTTTCTGAACATATTGAACAGTAATTACAGATCAGATAGTGTTGCTTCATCACTTCTGACTTTTTTCTTTTGTTAGATTTCTTTTTTATTTTTTATAATTTTATTTAAAGAGAAAAAACAAAACAAAACAGAAAAAAGGGTAGCAACAGTACAGAATTCCAAGAAAAAAAGCAAAGTACAAAAAACACTAAGAAATCATGATTTCATAATTACATACTCTCATCTTGGAAATAGTTGTTCAAGTTACAAAATTAAAATATACAAAGTAGACATTCAAACAATGAGCCTGTTAACAGTTCTGCTCCACAATCTAACAAAAAGAGTAATGTGGTCATCTATCTTGCACACTTAAACATACATGCACTTATATCCTTTAGAGCACTTTCTTTTACTCTCTTTTTTACAACAGCAATTACATATTTTGGGTTTTATTACTCCTATATTTCCTATTACTTTTTACAAAACAGACCCAATGTGATATTTATAAATATTATTCTTATTTATTTCACTAATGAGTATAGTCTCAAGTTGTCTCCATTTCCTTATGAAAGTCTCAAGACCATCCTTTTTTATAACTGAGTAATATTCCATTGTATAAAAATACCATGTCTTTTTCATCCACTATGCAGTTGATGGGCATCTTGGTTATTTCCAAGATTTAGCTATTACAAATTGTGCTGATATGAACATGAGTATACATATATCACTGTGATATGACCTTTTCAGTTTTTCTGGGAAACTACCCAGGAGGGGAATAGCTGGGTTGAATGGTGCTTCCAGTACTAGTCTTCTGAGAATTCTCCATACTGGTTTCCATAGTGGTTGCACCAGTCTACACTCTCACGAACAGTGGAGCAGTGTTCCTTTTTCCCCGCAGCCTAGCCAACATTTGTTATCAGTTATTTTCTTGATGACAGCTCTTCTCTCTGGAGTGAGATTAAATATCAATGCTGTTTTAATTTGCATTTCTTAAATGACCAGTGATGGTGAACATTTCTTCATGTATTTGTTTGCCCTTTATATATCTTCATCTGAGAACTGTGTGTTCATCTCAGATGCCCATTTTGGGACAGGGTCTTTGAATTTGGAGGGCTTGATGTTTTTGAATTCTTTATATGTTCTTGATAAAAGTCATTTGTCTGAGGGGTTGCTAGCTAAAATCCTTTCCAATTCCATGGGTTTTCTTTTCCCTCTGTTGGTGATTTCTTTTGAAGTACAGAAACTTTTCAATAATATGAGATCCCAGTTGCAGATTCTCTGAAGCGTTTCCCGTGCAGTTTGCATTTTTTCATGAATTCTCTGCCTACTTCTATGTCTCCAATATTTCTACCTACATTATCTTCCTGTTGATTTAGAGTTTCTGTTTTAATGTTTAGGTTTTGATCCGTTTAGACTTTAGTTTTGTGCATGGTGATAGGCATGGATCTAGTTTCAGTCTTCTGCATGTGGAGAGCCAATTTTTCCAACACCATTTGTTAAAGAGGCTATGCTTCTTCCAGTGAACATGTTTAGCCCCCTTGTCAAATATCAGGTGGCTGAGTGTCTTTATAGCTATACTTGCATCTTCTAATCTGTTCCATTGATCCTCAGGTCTATTTCTTTGCCAGTACTATGCTGATTTTATCACTGTGGGTTGGTAGTACAGTTTCAAGTCAGGAATTGAGATGCCTCCTGCCTTGCCTTTATTGCCCAGAATTGCCTTTGCTATTCTAGGTTTCTTCTGTTTCCAAATGAATTTTAGGAATGTTTTCTCTAGATTTGTGAGGTATGTCAATGGTATTTTGATTGGAATTGCGTTAAATCTGTATAAGAGTTTTGGGAGTATGGCCATTTTCAGAATGTTGCTTCTTCCTAGCCAAGAACAAGGAATTTCCTTCCATTTTCTAGTATCCTCTTCAATCTCCTTTTTAAGCATAGTATAATTTTCAGCATATAGGTCTTTTACATTCTTAGTTAGGTTGATTCCTAAGTATTTCATTTTTTTATGTTATTATGCAGGGCGATATTTCCATAATTTCTCTCTTGGTGAGTTTCTGGTTTGTGTACAGAAATGCTATTGATTTTTGAGCATTGACTTCGTAGCCAGCTACACTGCCGAATTTGTTTATTACCTCTAGTAGTCTTTTAATGGAGTTTTTTGGGTCTTCTATGTAGAGTATCATGTCATTTGCAAATATTGATATTTTAACTTCTTCCTTTCCTATCTTTATTGCTTTTATCTCTGTCTCTTCTCTGATTGCCCTGGTTAGTGTTTCCAGAACTATATTGAAAAGGAGTGGTGATAGTGGACATCCTTGTCTTGTTCCTGATTTTAAAGTGAAAGCTTTTAGTTTTTATCCATTTAGTATAAAATTGGCTATTGGTTTTTCACAGATCACCTTTAGGAGTTTGAGGTAGACACCGTGCATTCCAAGTTTCTGAAGGGTTTTTATCATGAACAGGTGTTGGACTCTATCGAAAGCTTTTTCTGCATCTACTGAGATGAACATGTAGGGTTTTTTTTTTTTTGGCTCTATTGATGTGGTGTATCACATTTTTTGATTTGTGTATGTTAAACTATCCCTGCGTCCTGGAATGAAACCCATTTGGTCATGATGCATAATTTTATTGATGATTTGCTGCATTCTATTTTCTTGAGAATCTTTCCATCAATGTTCATTAGTGAGATTGGCCTATAGTTCTTTTTGGTTGGGTCTTCCTATGGTTTTGGTATTGGAGAAATACTTGCCTCCAGGAATGATTTAGGGAGGATTGCTTTCTTTTCAATTTCATTGAAGAATTTATGGAATACTGGCATCAAATCTTCTCTAAATTTCTTGTAGAATTCAGTCATGAGTCTATCAGGACCTGGATTTTTCTTTGTTGGTAAATTTTTTTATTACATTTTCAATTTCAATAGCTGATATTGGGTTATTCAAAATTGCTATATCTTCTTGGTTAAGGTTCAGTAGTTCATATATTTCTAGAAATCTGGCCATTTCCTCTGTGTTTTTCTCTCTATGTGAATAGAGATTTTCAAAGTAGGTGTTTATGATCTTTTGAGTTTCCATGGGATCTGTAGTAATTTCCCCTTTTTACTCATTATTGCATGAATTTCAACTTTTTCTTTCTTTTGCTTTTTAAGGTTAACTAGAGGTTTGTCAATTTTGTTTATTCTCTCAAAAAACCAGCTTTTTGATTCATTTATTCTTTTTATTGCTTTTTTAGGTTCAATTGCATTGATTTCTGCTCTAATCTTTAAAATTTCCTTTCTTCTATGAGCGTTTGGTTTAATCTGCTCTTCTTTTTCTAGAAGGCTGAGTTGAAGCATTAGATTGTTTATTTGTGCTCATTCTGTTTTCTTGATATGGCAATTTATTGCTGTATATTTTTCTTCTTAAGACCACTTTGATTTCATGCCACAGATTACAGTATGTTTTGTCTGCATTTTCATTGAGTTGTAGGTATTGCTTTATTTCTTCTTTAATTTCATCTGTAGCCCACTGGTTATTCAAATTTTTTAATTTAATTTCCATGTATTTATGCCAACTTTGCAATTTCTTTGGCCATTAATTTCTAATTTTATTTTGCTATGGTCAGGTATTATGCATGGGATTATTTCAATACTCTTGCATCTACTTAAGAATGCTTTATGAGTTAATATATGGTCTATTTTAGAGAATGTACCACGGGCAGCTGAGCAGAATGTGTATTCTGATGTGGTTGGGTGGAACACTCTGCAAACATCTACTAAGTCCAATTGCTTGCAAGTATGATTCAGTTCTATTATTCCTTTGCTGATTTTTTGTCTATTTGATCTATCTCTTTGTAACAATGGGCTGTTAAGTTCTCCTGTAATAGTTGCGTTCTTGTGTATTTGGTTTTTCATGTCCTTTTGTATCTGTCTTATATAGTTGGGTGCTCCTGTTTTTGGTGTATATATATTTATAATTGTTAGTTCTTCATCTTGAAATTTTCCAGAAGGTAGTGACCTTCTTTGTCTCTTTTAATCATTTTAGGTTTGAAGTTTACATTGTCTGCAAATAGAATAGTTATCTCTGCTTTTTTCTGGGTTCCTGTTGCATAGAACACTGTTTTCCATCCTTTGACTTTTAATCTATGAGTTTCCTTTTTGGTTAGATGTGTTTCTTGTATACAGCATATTGTGTGATCCTGTTTCTTGTTCCATTCTGTCAACCTATTTCTTTTAATAGTTGAATTGAGGCCATGTATATTTATGGATATTACTGATATGTACTGGCTCAATTTTGCTATGTTATGTTAAAATTGTTGTATGTTCCAATTGTTTGCTTTCTGCTTTTCTCCCTTATTTAATAGCTTGTCCTACTTGGTGGTTTCTTCCTGTTGTTGTTCTGGGGATTGTGGTCATTTCTATCTCTGTGTAGTATGTCTTTCAACACTATTTCTAGGGTTGGTTTGGTGGACTTGAACGCGTTCAGTTGTTCTTTATCACTGAAGTATCTTGTTTCTCCATTAAATTTGACTGAAATTTTTTCTGGGTACGTCAGTCTAGGTTGAAAGTTCTTTTCTTTCAGGACTTTAAAAATCTCACTCCAAGCATGTCTTGACTTTAGGGTTCTTGCTGAAAAGTCTGCTGTGATTCTAATGGGCTTTCCTCAATAGGTGACTTGTTCTTTTCTCTAACAGCTTTTGGTATTCTGTTTTTATGTTGTATTTCTGAGATCTTAATAATTATATGTCTCAGTGTAGATTTATGTTGGTTGTGACTGTTTGGTATTCTATATGCTTCACTTATCTGCATATCAGATTTTTCTCCATGTTTGTGAAATTTTCTCCTATCATATCTGTGTATTATTTAGTTATGATTTTTGTACTGACTCCAGCATCTTCACTAATGCCTGTTAATCTTATATTGTTGCTCTTGCCATCATCTTGAAGCTTCTGGATTGCCATTTCATGTTGCTTTGTTATTTTTAAAAGTTCTATCCTTTCATGATCACTAATTGAGATCCTGTCCTCAAGGTCCGAAATCCTATCCTCAGCCTCATTTAAAGGATTTTGCATGCTTTGAGTAGAATTTCTTGTTTCTTGGATGTCTCTTTGAGCCTGTTTCACAAATTCTGCTTGTTTTCTATATTGTTCATTCAAGGTTTCAGTTTCCCATGCTCCTATACGTTTTTCTCTATTTCTTCTTTAGCTTAGCTCAGCAACTCCTTTATTAAGGTTGTTACTTCTATCTTTACATGGGAGAGTACTTCTAATTTGATTTCCTCTATAGCCTTATGGAATTGCTTTTTGTTTCATTTTCTAACTTTTCAGAAATTTCTGGTGTGTTACTTTTGGAGTTCTCTAATTCAGTGTGTCCTGTACCTGCTCCTGGTAGACTGGATGTTTGAGATTGCATTTTGCTTTTTTGTTTTGCCATTTTTCCCTTTTGAGTTAGTGTTTGGTCCTTCAGAACCGCTAGTGTCAACTGTTGGTAGTATGTATCTTGGTGTCCTACTCTAAGGTTGATTTTTGCCCAATTGCTGGGTCCCACAATGAGCAGGGGGGCCAGTTACCTGACTTCCTGCTGCAGGGCCTGTTGGGTGAGTTCTATATTCTTCCTGGGCTGACAAGCCTAGTAGTATTGATGTAGGTCAACTTTTAGTTCCTGCTATTACTTTATCTTCAGGATATTCCAGGTCATCAAATCTCCCTGTCGATAGTGTCTGTGTCGGCGGAGGCCCTACTGTGTCCCTATTGTGTGCCTGTGTGTCTCATAAGCCCTTTTGATTTTCTTCAAGATGGGGAAGTTCTTCTTAGAACAGTGCTCACTCTGCCTGATTTTTTCTTTGTTTAGGGAGGGGTCAGCCTCACTCTTGTCAGACTTACCAAGGTCTTACATTTAATTGGAGGGAGCTTTACTACTGGCCCTATTTACCCACCATACACCTCTATTTTAGGGGCATACTCACTACACTGACTAAAGCCAGCTGAAATCTTGTTTTGTTGAGGCAGTCACTTAATCTCCCTTCAAGCTAGGACAGATAATCTGCTGTAGTCCAAGGTTCCTCTGGGAACAGAGTTCCAAGTTTGCCCTATGAGCTTGGATTCTGCAGGGGCACATGTGTTCAGGGCCCTAGGGTGTATTTTGGGCCCTGCTCGCTGTTTGGATTCCACTGAGCATACTCCGGTTAGGCCCACTGGTCCCTCTGGTGTGACCTGGGGTGGCCTTAGATGTAGGGCATGGTTCTGCTGCCTGGGAGTGGAGTTCCAAGTCTGCCCTGTGCATTCTGGGATTCCTCTGCCACTGGAGCATGTGCAGTCAGGGCCCAGGGGTGGATTTTGGGCCCTGCTTGCTGCTTGGAGTTCTCTGAGTGTAGTCCAGTTAGGCCCGCTGGTCCCTCTCCTGTGTCCTTAGTGCTTGGCAAACAAATACTCTGAGTAAGTGGAGCTTGACCAAAGAGTTGCAATAAGAATCTGCTGCATGAATGGTCGAGGTCTTCACAACTCCATCACATTTTTGTGGCCTCTCTAGAATGGAACAATTGTAACAAATCAGGACTAAGGTGGATTCATTCTAGGTATAAAGGCTGATTTGATGTTTGAAAATACCCAAAATTCACCATGCTATCAGACTGGCAAGCATGATGTCCTGAGTTCAATTCCCAGTACTCCCTTATAGGAGACTCCTTGTAGCTGCTTTTCTTCAGAAGCCTTTTGACTGTTTTTGTTCAAGGTACTTTGGCTGTTTGAGTTCTTTGGAGGAGCTTCAAACTTTGTCTTCCTCTCGGACTTCTCCTGCCTTCCTGTAGGAATCCCTCACATGGGCTTGTGTCTTTTGTTAGATTTCATCTTTACTCAAAGCATAACTCCCTGAAGTTCTATCCACAAAATATATTTCAAATTTGAAGTCTTTCAAGCATTGCCATCATTTGCACCAACTCACCACCACCTCATTCTCTTTAATGTTAATTGGAATCACCTTCTAATGGGTCTAAATTCATGTGTCTGCATGCCCTTTCAGTCTTTTCCATAGACCAATGTTGAAATCTGTCAGGCAATGTGTATACTGTACACCTAACATTCTATTGTCTGTCTCTTTCAGCATCAAAACCATTGTTACTTAAAGGGTATACAATGACCCCCATCTTCAACTCCCAATCAATCATCCAATGGTTTTCTCTTTTTATAACTTATTTTTATGACTTACCTTTCATTTTTTTGGTCCCAGCCATGCTGGCCATCCTCCATTTTCTGGAGTCCATCAAACATGTACTTACATCATGGTCTCAGGTTCCATCTCCCAGTAATATTCTCCCTCTAAATATTTTTATGGGAGAGAAGTATCTGTTGAGTGTCTTAAAATATCCATAGTATTTGAACTATCACATCTTATAAGGAATCCTCCTAAGAAAATGACACAATATGCAAAGATTTATAGACAGATATACAAAAGTAACAGAATATATGTGGGAATACTATCAAGATACAGCAAAAACGTAAGTGTTACTACTGTGGATTTCTTTATATTTTGTCACCTTGATATTATGGGATAATCTTTATGCTTGGAAAATATCATACAATACTATTAATTGATGTAAGAAAATATCCAAGCATACCAATTGTTATGGATTGAGAACTAGTGGTCAACTTAACGCCAGCTGGATTACATCAGCATGGCGCTGAGAGGAGATGTTTCATCTGAGGAGGGTTGCCAGCATAAATGAAGACATGGAGAAGGAGGAAGGAGAGCGTTAAGGTGGTATGGCATTAAGATGTTGAGGTGTTGTGGGTTCTCCTACGTGTTGCTGTTTGAGCCGTTAGGTTCTCCTGGAGAAGCTCTGGTTCTCACATTGAGCATTGATTCCTGGCTCTGGAGAGGAAGAAGTGTGCCCCTTGGTCTCCAGGATGAACTCATCACAGTGGCTTCCTGGCATGTGCTTGGCTGTGTTTGTCATCGGAGGAGCTCGGGGCCTCAGTGTCACTGAGGATGGCTGTGGTGCTTTTCAGGACAGCCCTGGTGTTTGTTGTGAGTGTGACTTCTTGGCTCCAGCGTAGAACCCTCAACCTATCAGCACAGCTCCTTCACCCTGCTGGCATAGACTTCCTAGTTTCCACCGCTGACCTTGGGCCTTCCTGGCACGGATCCATAAAAGAGACTGGCATGAGTCCTTCTTGTGGGCTCTAGACCTCCAGTTGGACTCATAGGAGGCATTGTCATGAGCTTAGGTCTTTATCTGGGCTCATGTGGGACAATGCTGTGGGATTTAGGTCCTTGACTAAATATCCTATGTCTTTGGTGTTGTGAATAGATTTCCTGCATTTTTTTGTATTAACTCAGGGTGACCATCATAAAAACATTATAAAGCCCATGTCATGATTCTAATTGTTCTCTATACATCCCCTGACTACAATACCAATATTTGGTAAAATGACTACAATATATCTGAGTCAAATCAGTCAGGTTATTCCTTAGGTGTTAGTATATATATATATGTCCTTAGAACACCAAAAGGAAAATATTGGGATTGAGAAAATCATTTATCCAAGCATTTTCCAGGGTTACTAAAATTTTAGGGAAGCAGATATTTTAATGTGGCTATTGTTGGGGAGATAAAGAGATATAAGTTTCCAAAGAATATATTCTCTTAAAACATTGCTACAAAAATTCTTTTAAGTAGAATAGGCCTCAAATCAAATTGAGATTGTTCTTTGAATCTGGGAAGTATACATGTTCTGGGCCACAGTGCTATAAAGATTAAATGAAGCCTGATCCAGGCCATTAAGAGTCCTCGTCTCTGATCCTTCATACTTGGACTTTCAGTGAAGGAGGGAAAAACCATTAGCTTGCCTAGTAGGCTGTATGCACCTATGTGCTTGAATTTTATTTTAAGATTATAGGATTTGCACTATGTATTTTATTATGCTTTTCAAACCTGCATCTTTGGTGCTTGTTTAATACAAATTAAATTTCAATGCAAAAATATTATTTTAGCAAAAACGCCTCATTATGATTTATAAAGAAAAAATGAATCTAAATTGAGACAAAGCAAAGAAAGATTTTTGACAGTTAAAAGTGCATTAAACTCACCTCCTGGTGCTTACCACAGGCAGTCTTCTTACACTGACTGTATAGAAAAAGGAGGAAGAGTAAACCTGCCCCATGTACACCTCAGCCCAGGCCTTGTGCCTTGTCTGTATTGTGAATGGGGAAACATAAGGTAAAAAAAAAGTGCATTAAACTGGGGACAGAAAAGAAGCTTTGGATTTGAGGGTGGAAACTTAATGATGACCTTGAAAAGGAGAGAGCTTAGTAGCAGAAGCAATTCAGCACTGCATTGAGGAGTAGGAAGTAGGAAAGGGGGATTTCAGCCAGAGATGAATGAATAGATTTCTGAACAACACTGAGGATAAAATTACTTTTCATGAAATACCAAAGGATAAGATAGTTTAGCTCTAGGAAGAACTAAAATAAAATTTATGTTTAAGTCTTCCAAGTGCTTCTATGCTTAGTTATGTGCCAAGCATCACACATAATTATTCAATAACACATTCGTTCCTCATACCTCAGGAGAACAACTGTATGAGATTAGGGGTTCCTGCCACTCACATTTTGCAGGTGAAATTTTGATATATCTGTGTGCATTCACATGCCCAAAAGAACATAGTAAATGCAATTTACTAGGTGATTAAACCATTATAAAAAGGGCCCTTAATCATTGTACTATACTGCATATCTACTCAACATGGTGTGGTGTTGGGTGAATACCATATGTAGAGAAAACTTAATTTTCAGTACTAAAAAGAGCACATACATTTTAATGTCAGCAAGGCTGTGGGAAAGATGTTATCACGATGAGGACAGTCACTATGCTAGTTATCACATATAGTGGAGGAAGGACAGAAAGAAGAGCACAACGGTAGAATCCTTGCTTAGCATATAGGTAACCCTGGGCTCAGTCCCCAGCAATAAGACAAACAACCATCTGGGGGAAGGGAAATTGCATAGAGATTACTAAGGAAAAGCATAAGGCAAATTCTTTAGAATGATAGCTTGATTGCCAGGTGAGAGAGAAGCAAAGGATATTGTACAGAGATTTAGACACAGAATCTTAAAGGACTGAAAATTAACAATGGATAGAAATGTACTGGTGGAAACATTTGAAGAGTCAGAAGAAATAGCTAAACATTATTTCCATTGCAAAATGTCTATAAACTCTCAAAGCGAGAGTTTTTCGTTTTCTGAGATCTGAGAGCATGTAGACTGAAACTGAAATAAGTGCCCTGTTGTGGGATAATGGTCTCCAATGTGGACCTCTCTGGATGCAGGGCAGAAGGAACACTCAGGAGCTTGTTAGAAATGCAAATTCCCAACTCCCCTACTCTTTCACGAAGTTCAAAATTCTCAGCACAGGACCCAGGATTCTGTGTACCACCAAGGCTTCCAGGGCTTCCTGGAAGTTTGAAACCACTGCTCTAGAAAATCTATGAATCCATTAGAGTCTTCTGGAAAAATCTCCCATTTGTCTTCCTGCCTACATGCACAGGACTCTCATTTAGCAGAGAAATGGAAGGGAGGCTGCTGAGAGACCCTAGGGGAAGCAGTTTAGTATCCTATGCTCTGCCTGGGTGAATCCAGGTTCTGAAAACAAAACAAAACAAAGCAAAGCAAAGCAAAACAAAACAAAACAAAACAATGAAGAGACTAACTAGACATAACTGAGTAAATACGAAGTGAATTTTTGTGCAACTGAGTCAAAAAGTCACTATATATATATATATATATATATATATATATATATATATTTCACCCAGTAAATTTATACTCTTTTTGCTGTCTTTCCTGATTAATGACTGTCACAAGTGTCCCAAATCTACAGTATAGGTAAAACTCTGGGAGATAGAAAAATTCAGGGATATACACTGCTCACATTATTTACCAGTAAAAACAATTTTATAACTTAGCAAAGCTCTTTCAATTCAGTAACATCAAAATGTCCCCACTGTCGAAATGTTCATATAAATCTGATCATTTCACAATATCCTGTTTCAGTAGCAACATCTTAAGAACTAACAAAGAATGTTTATTTCAGAAAGAAAAAAAAATCAATTCACTGCAAGAATTAAAGTAAAAGAATTTTAAACGTAATTAAACGCAACCCTGTTAGCAAACATAACCTCATTTGTGCTTTCTGGTGCTAGATTAAAAATAAAAGAATATTCTTCATTAATTGGTTATCACTCTTCAGAACGTGCCAGAAGATATTATAAAGGATGTATCCAGAAGTTTGAGATTAGAGTGTTTTCTGAGGGTCAGGGGTTTAAATCTGGTCCAGGTTGATTGGAGAGGAGTGAAGATAATTACTGCTTGAGGCTCTCCTTGATGGATTAATTAGCTATGAATGAAGCAACTGGTTGCAGTTCAGGGTATTTTAATAAGCAGTTTCTATGAGATGCGTGATCAGTTGCACACAAACATTGCTTCTTCAAGCAGGATCAGTGTCCCTCCACTGCAAGGTGACAGCAGCCTGTTGAAGTTTCTTTAACTTTTCCTGAAGGGATAGATGTACCAGAGGGGTTCCCAGAGCATTTTTTTACATAAGTGTCATGAAACAAAAACATACTAAATCATTTTCTTCTTAAAATTTAAGCAGAGATTAAACTTGATTTTAACATAAATTCATGTTTGTCTTGATTTGAAAACAATTCTTTCACTGAACACTGTCAAGAAATGTGGCTATTTTTAGTGATGGGCCCTTATGTCCTGTGGCATGGGATATACCTCTGCACGTTCCCAATACCACAGAGATCCAGGATTGAAGAGCAGGGAGCGAAAGGACTTCTACATCAGTCTGAGCTTCAGTTCAGGACAGTTTTCCTGATCTCTGAGTCTCAATGTCCTCACTGCCAATTAGATAACCTAATAATTCCTTTATTACTATTATACTGTTAACATGCAGTTATAACGTATATTAAAAAATTAAAGTCTTAACATACTGTAAAGATATTTAAAGCACAGTGTGTCTAATAATCTATAGCGTATACTGATCAATTTACCCAGCCAGCTTTGTTTGACTAATATTTTGGTTATCAATTCTTCAATTGTATAAGGAAACGTAACTGTGAATGGAAGAAAATGGCTCATCCTAATTTCTAGTTAAGAGTTTAGTAGTTATTAATTATTGCATTAGCAAAAGAAAGAATGTATTTTAATCTAAGCTTTCTTCCAAGTAGAAGAATTTTGTTTTCAACCTTGATTGTATCATCTGCTTGAAGAAAGAGTTTAGCACACATGAACATAAACTCTTCTAGCTTTTCCCAGCACTAGCAGTCAGAAAGTTCTTTCCTTTTTTTTGTCTTTTTTGAGACAGGGTCTCAGTATGCAGTTCAGGCTGAACTTGAGCTCACTTTTTAGCCTTGGCTGGTCTGGAACTGACAAGGATCCTCCTGCCTCAGCCTCCTGAGTGCTGGATTATAGGCATGCACCACCACACCTGGCTTGATTTCTTGATTTGTGGTAGCTCACTGTTGTTGTGTGAATGTCCTCCCTACACACCTGCCAGTTTCAGATGTTAAAGACTTAACCCCATTTTATGCTTATTTTGAGATTTGGATTTAAAAGATCTGATTAAAATAAAGTGAGCTCATTGAGTTGAAACTTAATCCAATCTGAACTGTGTTTCATGTGAAGAGATTAGAACACAGACACACAGAGGAAAGATATATAAAGAAACAGGGAAAAAACAACCAACTACAAGCTGGCAGAAAGCTTCAAAAGCAACTGAGTTCTACCTTGATATTGAACTTCTAGCCTCCAAAAATTAAGGAAATAGATTACAGTTGTTTAATCCCTATAACACATGTTACTTTGTTGTGTATGCTTCATTAAACTAATATATTTGCTCTTTGCTTCTGTCCAGCGGTTCTAATTCTATGGTATGGAATACTGTACAACTGTCATTTTATTCCTTTTATTGTTATCCCAATGTCTCATACGATGTTTGTTTTCAAATGTTATATCCACATCATTCTCACATAAATTACTGTCAAGTGAATTTAGAAGGTCTTCTTTACATTGTAATACTGGTCTTACACATTCTGACTGAGAAATATCATTTTGAGTCCTCTTTACACTATTATTATCATAGATCTTTGGCTTTTGGTCAGTTTGCATGCCATGCTTTCTCTGGTTTTGTTTTGTTTTTGTGTTAGCCAGGTCAGTGACAAAACTGCTGAATGACACTGGAGTCAGATTCTTGGGTACAGGTGGATAAATATCTATAAATGAACTTTTATCTGACTTGAACTGTAGAATAATGGCACAGTTCTTACCCTTGCATAGGAGACATTCTATGATTGGGCATGTGACCTCAATCGTAGATTTATATTCCCATGATACTTGAATTCCATTTTATAATCTAAATGGAAAATATTAGAAATGTTTAGAATGTATCCTGCCATTTCTGTTCTCTTAATAATGATTTTTATTCACCTGGATGGTTTTCTTTCCCTTATTTCTTGGTCAGTTTCTGCTTATACTTCAAGTTTTAGCTTAAGCTCCTTTCTTGAAATCTTTGTCTTACCTGTGTCTTTTGATTTCTCCTGTTCCTCAAGACATTGTTCATTTAACTGTTCTCCATGTTACCATGGATCCTTTATAGAACTTAATAACTACGATAAACTGAAATGATCTACTTATGTATCTCTCCTTATTTTATGATCACACACAAATATACACACAGAGTCATTCAGGAATCTAGGTAAGTAGGATTTCTGCTTTTTACAAACCTGAAATATGTAGCTTCCATGGTTCCCATAATTACTACCAGTGTTACCCTAGAAAGGAAGGGAAATAGAGGAAGTTTGTGTAAGCCAGATATGAAAATTTCCTGTATCATATTTACTTCTAATTTCTGGAGATAACTTAGTCACATGGCCATGACTAATTGGATAGCAATTTGGATTTGTCTTAACTGTGAGATTGAAGAAAAGAAGGATAGATTCTGATGGACAGTTAGCAGTCTCTGTCTAGTATCTGTGTGATGGTTCCTTTAACACACACGTACATTGTGGTCCACCATGATTATTATTCACACATTAAACACAAAAAACTAAGACATAAAGAAATTAAGGAGGTACCCAAAGTTGCATGGCTAATAAATAGTTGGCTAGTAATTAAGTTCAGTGTATTTTGTGCCAGAGTTTATGCACAATGCATAATAATATTACTAGTAGTAGTACAATCACCACATATGTGCACACACACATACACATACTTCTGAATTGCAGGGTTCCAATAATACTAGGCATTAAGTAAATAATCACTGAATAGATGAATTAATGAATAAATAGATGACTATTATGAGCTTAGGTAAGCAGTGATGTATTCACTTTACTGTCATTTTATTCACTTCATTTTCTTGTCTTCTTGTATATGAAAAAGTGCTATCAGATTTCTTGGCCATATCAAAGAAAATAAAATGCACAGACTCATGGTCATTCTGTTTCCTCCAGTGCACAGTAGTCCAACGTTCTTAACAGGATAATGTTGTTGATCCTGCTATGGCTGCCACTAATCTACATTTAGTTAATGATAGTAAATTCCTTTTTTGGCAGTCTTTTATTAGATTTTGTTATATAATATTATCAAGAAATTGAGTATGAAGCTTCTACTTTCAATATTTTGGGGAAAAGAAGACATCATTTTGTCCATCGCTGTGTTCTGTTCACTTATGCTGGTTTATCTATTAGGCAGACCAAGGACATAGGGTACCAGAAAATCAGAGATAAAACAAAAGGTTTTAGAAAAAGTCTTATTCTACAAAACATAAATCTCAGTGGCTATCAAAGAAAACCTCAGAGTTTAATTTTGCATTTCCTTAATAATTACTCTGCTGGATAGTATGTCTTTTATATTCATTCACAATGAAAGCAATGTGTATCATAAGGCCATTGGTGATTAACTCCTCTAAAATGTGTGCTCAGTTTTCTGTTCTTTAACTCTACCCACGTCCGCAAGTATCATGGGTGAAAAGTGTGTCTCCCAATATAAATGCTCCTTGGCAGAGCTTGATTTAGTTTATTTGCGTTAAACACTTGACTGCTTTAAATTTTGAGGACAGCATTGGCTTCAACATAAACTATGCCTCCATGCAAATGTTTTACACTTGCATGGCACTGACATTTTAAAAACCTAACCAAGAACATTACATTACACTTTGTTTTGGTTTTCAAATTATAGCATCTGTATATCAAATTCTCTGATTAAGTCATAGAGTGAAAATCATTAATTTTTCACAAATGATAATAAAAAACCAATCTAAGATCCACTTACTGTTTTCAAAAGCTCCTTCCAGGAAATAATCATTTTTCAAACAGAAGAATAATGCTACTTCTGAGGATTCAAATACAATAAACAGAAAATAAACACTTACGAATTCATTTCAAACAAGATGGAATTAAAGAGTGTGAAAAATAAATTCAAACGTGAAATAACATCGATGTTTCTTTAACAAAAAAATTCACCTTTGTGTTCTACAGAAATCTGATCTTTATTATATTTAAATTTTTTAAAAATTTGGTTAAATTTATTTTACTGATTTAAAATGATTAATACTCTTCTATAAAATGTTGCTTCACAATATCAGTGGAGCATCAGAAAATAGAGTATATAGAAACACATTACACTATTACAATTGACATTCAACAACATTATATGGATATTCAAGATAAGAAAAAAAAATATATATATATAGTGCCAGGTGTGTTGGTCCAAGTCTTTAATCCCAGCACTCAGGAGGCTAGCCTGAATTACAGAGTAAGACCCTTTCTCAGAAAATTAACACACACATAAAAGAGTATGTTCGTGAGTGGGTTACATTTCAAGCAGTAGTATCTCTCCTGCTGATCTCAATTTACAATATTAAATTATAAGACCTGAAAATATTGCACTTGTTACATTCTAATTGTTTAACATTTTAAACAAGTGAAAGGAGCTCAGCAAGTACTATTGAAAGTGGCCTGATGGTAACAGATTTCCTGTAGGTCAGTCATTTTGAAAAAATAAATCATTTAATCAGATAACATGGAGAGATATTGTATTTTTTAAATCACTTTTAGTTTTCTAAAGCATTCCAAAATCCACAACAGCATTTGAAAAAAGAATGAGACATCCTAGAGTAAATAATACTTGCACAAAAATCACATCAAATTCTGAAAATTTATTGTCAAAATATATTTTGGTAAATAAGTATTAATATTACATATAGAACATGCTTCATAATTTGAATCAAAATTCTATAATTTGTTAATTCCAATAATACTTGAGGGAGTAATTGTAGTAGATTATAACATTATAAGCAAGTAGTTATTCTCTGATTATGTGCTATATGCTCTATATTATGTCCTAAATGATAATTAGCATGGCATACATGAGGCAATGTTTCATAAGCATTCTATTTCACAATAGGACAGACATTTGTGCAGAAACACCTTCAGGTTCTGATAAATCTAACGAAGACAGCACCCTTTACTTACAAAGAAATAAGG
The DNA here is from genome assembly GCA_004027295.1 of Dolichotis patagonum. NCBI lineage: Eukaryota > Metazoa > Chordata > Mammalia > Rodentia > Caviidae > Dolichotis > Dolichotis patagonum. Next base: position 20,450 of record PVJX010022384.1, read on the forward strand.
AGGGTTATGTTTCTCATTGTTTTGGAGTTAGTTATTAACTTCAAACATTATTTTGTCACACAGAATTGCAATTTTTCCATACTAAAAGGTCATTAAAACTTTCATAATTTGAATCTGCATGTGAGCAAGCAGTATTCTACAAACTTTCCCAGTGCGGCATGAAATGACATGTCCACATCATTAGTGATTAATTATGAGTCAAAATGTCAAGGCCATGTAGATTAAAACGCAATTAACCTATGGCAGCATTCCTTCTGCTTTTTGGGTGACAGTTGAATGCTTCCTCATATTCACAGTTTTGGAGGGTATTCTCACGCCAAACATAAAAACTATGATACACATTTGATTCTGTATGATTATATATGAAGTGTGATAAAAATAAGGTGAATATTTAACTTAAAAAATTTTAAAGTAAAAGTGAAAGACACAGTGTCATTACTCCCTCTCAAAATATTCCCCCTACTTATAAACACAACAAATCTTTCTTCCCATTTTCTGCAGCACTTCTGGATTTCTTCTTTCATGAGTGTCTTTAATTGCCCTCTGTGGCTGTCTCCACATCCTGAATCTATTTCAAACGTTGGGCTCTCATGCTATTTTGAAGTTGAGCAATAGCCGGAAATGATGCAGTGCCACAGGTCTAGTGAATAAAATGGATCAGGAAACACTGTAATGTTTTCTTGAACAAAACAGTATGTATTTTTGATTGAAAATCATAAAGACATTATATACATAGTGTCTATGTATGATTTCTCTTAAAGGCATATATTTATATATATACACAATCTTTTTTTAGAATTTTACAATATAGCAAAGAATACCATAAATCATTTTTCCTTGGCCATCTGCTATGTAAAGAATTTAATAGGCAGTTGCCTATGTTATCCATTATGCAAAACCATTGGCATATTTTTAGTTATTTAACTAATTTGATCATACGGACTGTCTTACCTTTTGTAAATGATAGTTCATCAGTTATACTTGTTGAAATATTTTTCACCTAAGAAAGATCTTCATGTGTAAGTGTGGTAGTATGTATAAGTGAGTAAGCAGATTGAAAGCCACTAAAAGAAGGAATACTATAATTGATATTAATCATGGATGTCTCTTCTGTCTCTAAAAGAAATAAAATACTAAATATAACAAATATGTGAGAAAATAGCCAATTACACATGCATCTATAATCCATAATACAGTGAAGAGTATAAGTGAATATTGATGTGTCTCTGTCTCTCCATTTTGTTTGTCTGTATCTATGTATGTCTGTCTCTCTCTCTCTCTCATATGTATTTTATTGTGAGTGTTATATGTAAATGTCTGTGTCTTGGTTGGATTCGTACAAGGAATATAATTACTATATTACTTCCATGAAATATTACCCGTAAAACTAAAACTTTTAAACTTCCATCCAGATTCCGTTTTCATTTTCATTCTATCTAACTTCCTATAAAAATAAGCGCTAGTATTGATTTATAAAGCATTTCCCAGTCTTTATTTTCTACATCGGTAGCCATAGAAAAGATGTAATTGTGTTTTGGTTTTAAAAAGTTTTATATAAATAGCGTGCTTTGTAAATGCTTCCTAGTTTGCATTCTTAAACTCTCTACTGTGTGAGATTTGTCTATGTTAAAATGCATTGTAGTCCATTTGTTTTCACAGCTGCATACTATTGCTTTGTATGATTATGCAATAAATTATTTATCTGGTCTCATGGTGGTGTCCTTTACTCTTTTCCTACTTTTCAATTATGACAAACAATTTAATTAAATTAATTAATTAATTAAGTACCGGGGATTAAACTCATGACTGCACGCTTGCAAGGCAGGCGCTTATGCCACTGAGCTAAATCCCCAGTCCTGACAAACAATTTTAAAATGATAGTTCTGCCTATATTTTCATACCCTATGTGGAAGGCCATCTTTAAGCATGTAATTTTGAGTTGTGTGGTATAGACGTTTTAACTATTTAAAGTATTGACTGCTAAATTGCTCTCCAGAGAGGCATGCCATCTAAGAGTGCAACTAGCTGTATAGGACAATACCACTTCACTGTATCTTAACAAACTGAATATTATCAAACATTATAACTTTACTTGGACACATTTCTATTACGTGAGTTGTTATAATAAACTTACACAAGTGCTGCAACACATTTGATTGAAATTTAACTTTTTGAGTGAGAAAGACTCATATTATTTGAAATAGTAATGCTATACAGTAAACTATTTTAAGAAAAAACTGGAAAATTAATAGGCTCTAGTTACAACACAGAAAATATCTGACTAGCGAAAACAAGAGCAGAAGGCAAAAAGCAGAAAGAGGACACAGCAGTAAGAGGAAAAGAAAAGCTAAAATGCATGGCCAGCACTCAGACAAGGCAAAGTGAGCAGGTCCTCCTCTCACAGTCCGTGAATGGGAGCTGATTCCTTATGGTGTCATCTGCTTGGTCCTTTGAGGATGCTATCTACCTCATAGCACTGCCTTTTGGAACTCTTGAAAGTGTTTTGTTTGAAGTCACCAACTGGGATATTTTTATCTTCCAAGTGTCTCTTGTACTCCCTTGTGTGGGGAGACATGATCCCAGTCTTAGACTTCTTGGTATTCGGCCAAAGTTTGGTGGTAAGAAACTTGATGTAAGGGCCGCTTTAATTTGGTTCAAGAATAGTCTGATGAACTTTTCTCCAGAGAACTACATCTTCAAATTCTAGATTGTGGAAGATTTGAACGGAAGAAATGAAAGAAAAGCAGCCTCAACATGCTAATGAGAAGTATGAGCATAATTAATAATTCCACTACAGTACTTTCTGGGGTCTGAGTAGAATAGGTCAGAATCTCTAAGAATCCAGGGAGAAAAGGGAATTCTAATTTTTAACTGACACATGATTTTATAGATCTTTGCAGGGTACGTTATGATAGTTCACCACATGCATACAATGAGTAAGAATCAATATCTGAGTAATGAGCATTTCCACCTATCTACAATTTTCATGTTTTGAGAATTTTATATTCATCTTTCCTCATCATTTTGAAGCACAGCATAGACTATTTTTTAGCCAATAATTCCTCTACTGTGCTAAAGAAAAATCAGAATCTATTCTGTGATATTGATGCCCTTCTTGAATTTCTTTCCATTCCATTTTTCCTTTCCCTCCTCTGTCTCCGGTGACCACTAATCCCTACGTATTTTTCTATACAGTTGACTTAATGGTTTCCACAGATGAGTGAGGCATGTAGTATCTGTCTTTCTCTGTATACCCTATCACTTCCAGTTCCACCTATTTTGTTGCAAATGAGAAGATTTCATTTTTATGGCAGACTAGTATTCTGTGGTGTAAATTATACTTAGTATGGTTTTTGTCTAGTGTCTGCCCAAAGCATCATGGGGTCGGTCATAGGTGGGGCTTTTTCAGCAGTGGCTGGATCTAGAACTTGTGAAGCTGACGTTAAGTGTGTGATTCTTAAATTAGTCCACTGACCCGTTTGCCATCGTACTAGGTGTAAGTGCTATGTACCCTAAGGGATTATAAACGGACAGCAGGAAAGTGCTATGGCCATTTGTCACTTGCTGCTGCCGCCTTCTGTCTGCTCTGATTTACCATGACTATTTCTCCTCTGCAATGTCCCTCTGTCATGCTGTCTTGTCTTGCAGCCAGCTTATTGTGCACTGAATCCTCTACAGAAACTGAGATACAGAAACCTTTACCCTTTAACTTTGGGTGTTGGGTATTTTTGTTTCAGAAAAAAGAAAATTAACTAAGACAATACTATATTTTCTTTATACACTCATCTTTTAAAAGACTTGTGGGTTGAGTCCATATTCGGCTATTGTAAATATGATTGCAACAAGCATGGATGCCCACATATGTAACCAGTTTTCTTCATTAGACTATGTAATCACTAGATCATCTGGTAGTTCTATTTTTAGTTTTTCTTTTTGAGGACTTTGTACACTCTTCTCCCTAATGGCTATACTAATTTATATTCCCATCATCAGTATATCAGAGTCCCATTTCTGTGCATCTTCTTCAATATTTTATTTTTTGATTTTTTCCTTCTTAGCAATAGCCACTTGAACGGGGTTCAAATGATGTATCTTGGTAGTTTCTGCTCTCATTTTCTGATGATTAGTGAAAGAAAATTTTTCTATGCATTTTTTGGCCATATTTAAGTCTTTTGAGAAGTCTGCTTAATCACTTACACCACCTTTAACTGGCATATTTGAGATTTTGTTGTTCAGCTTTCGAGTTTCTTATGTATTGTGGATATCAATCCCTTGCAGGATTAACAGCTTGCAAATATTTTATCTCAATCTTTATGCTGTTTCTTAATTCATGTAATTATTTACTTTGCTGTGTATAAGCGTTTGGTGTACTATAATTCCATTTCTCTATTTTTACTTTGGTGCCTGTATTCTAAACTTCCATTGCCTGTATCAATGTTTCGAAGCATTTCTCTCATTTTATTACAGTAATTTAATAAGTTCTTGTTTAACATTTAGATTTTTGGTCCATTTTGAGTTGATTTTCTGTACAATGAGTGGATGGGATCTTGTTTCATTCTTCTGCATATGTGTATCCAATTTTGCCAGCACATTTCATTGAAGAGACTATCTTTTCTCCACTACACACTCTTTGGTGAGTTTGTAAAAATTCCGTTTGATGTATGACCATGGATTTAATTTCATGTCCTGTATTCTATTCCATTGGTTTAAGTGTCTGTATTTAGTTCACTTTCAAGTTGTTTTAATTGGTGTGACATGTTGAAGTCATTTCGTCAGCTGCATTGCTCTTGCTGTTCTCTCCTTGTGATTCCACAATAATTTTTGCATATTTTTATTTCTGCTAAGAAGTCATTGTTATTTTGATTTGAATGTCTTTGAATGCATAGATTGCTTTGAGCAATACAATTGTTTCTACAGTATTATTTTGCTGATACATAAACATGAAATGTCTTGATTTTATATTATATAATTTCTTTCATCTTGTAGAGGTCTTTCTCTTCCATGGTTATATTTATTCTGAAAATTTTTTTATAACTACTGTGAATCAAGTTACTTTCTTAATTTTATTTTCAGCAATTTCATTTTTGGTATATAAAATGCTACTGTTTCTTTTATGCTGAATTGGAGCCCTGTAACTGTATTAAGTTAATTTACAAACTATTATTTGATAGGAAATATAAGATTTTTCATATATACAATTGTGCCATCTGTAAAGAAGGATAGAATAACTTTTTCTCTTACATCTTTGATATCCTTTCTTTCTTTCTTTTTTTTTTTTGCCTAATTCTTGCTATGAGCTCAGTAGTATACTAAATAAGTGGTAAAAATAGACAACTAATCTTAGAAAAAAAACTTTCAGATTTTCTCTATTTAATATATTGCCTGTTAGGCTTTCACATGTAACCTTTAGTATGTTGAATTATGTTCATCTATATCTAATTTTTGAGATATTTTATCAGGAAAAAATGTTGAATATTTTTGAATGCACTATTTACATCTATTGAAAAGGTATATAAGTATTATCATCAATTTTGTTTTTATGTTGTATTTTTTTATTTGTGTTATGTCAAAAACTCCTTCACCCTATGATGAATTCCACCTTACATACCATTTCATTTTTTTTGAAGAGTTGATGAATTTTATTTTACTGAGAATTTTAACTGTGTTTTCACCACAGATATGGATCTGTAGTTATATTCATTATCATCTTTCTTTTTAACTGTATATTTAATTGCATATTTCATGCTCCTGTTTGGTTATCTGGATAATTCTGGCCTCATCAGGATTCTGGCAGAGTTCCTTCTAACTCAATGTTTTGAAACAGTTTAAGACTAATTTGAATTACTTTTTAAAAATGTACTGCAAGTATCAGCAGTAAAGCCAAGAGTTTCTAGGCTTTTTTGTGATATATTTTACTTGTTTTGTGGTGCTGAAATTGAAGCCATGATTTTATGCACACTACACACACACTTTACTGCTGAATTACATCCACAGCCAACTTCTAGGAGGGGTACATTTACTTACCTTTTAAGAGTGTTATTCTTTATTGGTAAGCCCAGGCTTTCCACTTCTTGATTCAATTTTGGGATAGTGTATATGGCCAGGAATGCATCCATTTCTTATAGGTGTTTAAGATTTTTTAAAAAGTATAATTGTTCAAAGTAGTATTTTATGATCTTTATTTCTTTGTTATCAGTTGTAATGTCTCATATTTCATCCCTGGGCTTATTTATTTGGCTTTCCTCTTTTTCATCTAGGTAAACTACCAGCAATTTTGTTCATTTGTTAAAAAATCAAGTCATTGTTTCATTGCCCTTTGTTTATATAAGTATTTTAGCTTTGATTTTATTTTTTGTAGCTGTCATATTTACTGTTTCTTTATTTTTATTAACTTTAAGTTTGATTTGTTCTTGTTTTTCTAAATTTGTAAGGTGCATCTGTAGGTTGTTTTCTGACATGTTTCTTTTTTATGCATACATTTATGGCTAAAAGTTTTCCTGTCAGTACTACTTTTGTTATACCACTCAGATTTGGTATGTCATAATATCATCTTCACTAGATTTAGAAATTTATTTCCCAGTTCAATTAGTTCCACTGCCCACTGATCATTTAGGAGAAATTTCAAGGTATCTGCACATTTTCCATAGTTCTCATTGTGGTTGACTTACAGTTTTATCTAGTGAGGTCTGAGAAGACAGATGATATGAGTGCAATTTTTTAAATTTATTGAGCCTTGATTGATGGCTTAAATAAGCTCTTTCCCGGAGAATGTTTCATATGCTGATGAAAAGCAGGTGTACTCAGCTGCTGTAGAGTGAAGCGTTCTGTGAGTATCTGTTCATTGAAGAAAGTGAAATGCTGAGGTCCTCCACTGTAATTCCATGACAGTTGAATTCTCCCTTTAGTACTAATAATATTTGCTTAAGATATTTGGGGTAATTTATGCCAGGTACATTTATGTTTATAATTGTTAAATCTTCTTGCTGAATTGAAAATATTTTAAAATATATAGTAACTTTTTTCTTTTCACAGCTTTTGATTTGTATTATCATTTTTCTTTTTTATTTACATGTATCTATTTTAAAATTTCCACTGTCAGTCCATGTGGATCCTTACTAGTTAGGTAAGTTTCTCATAGGCAGAAAACAGTTGGGTTTTTTGTTAATATTTGTTGTTTGATTTACTCATCAAATCAACCAGTCTATGTGTTTTGATTTCTGTATTTAATCCATTTACATGCAAAGTTATTATTGATAATTATGAATTTCCTCATATCATTTTATTTGTTGTTATATTTTGTATATATGTTTTTATTTTCACATTTTTCATTCCTTATGTTTATAATTTGGTGGCTGCTTTGCTAACTTTTGATTATCTTTTCTTCATCTCTTGTGTGACTGTTGTTTCAGGAAACTGTATATATTCATGATGTACTTAGCATGCTTTTTTTTTCTTATGTAGAATTCTTTTAAAGTATTTCTTGTCAGGCTGATCTGCTAGTGATGAATAGTTTAGCTTCTGCTTACTTCACAAACACTTCGTTACTACTTCATTTCTGAAGGATGATTTTATTACTTACAATATTTTTGTTGGCTTTATTCTTTCATTATTATGGCTATATCATCATAATCTCTTCTGATATATAAGATTTGGCCCCCAAATCCGCTTAAATCTGATGGGCTTGCTCTTAGACGTGATTAGATACTTTTCTCTCAGTCTTTAGAATTCCCTCTTTTTATTTCTCAAATATCTAGCATTTTAACTATAATATTCCTTGATGAAAGTCTGCTTTTATTGACCTTATATGGGGATCATTTAAATTATTTAGTCTGCATATTCATACATTTTTGAATATTTAACAAATTTTCACCAATATTTTGTGAAATTATTTCTCAATAATAATTCAATAAGGCTTCCCCTTTCTTTACTTTCTGGAACTTCTTAACTTTATTTTTTTTTCTCTTTTTTCTTGAATTTTTGCTGTTTTCCTTTGATTTGACTGGGTTGGTTCAAAACAGCTATACTCAAATCCCAAAATTCTACATTCTGCCTGTTTTAGAAGATATCAATTTTAGTTTTTATTTCAGTAATTTTAGTTATAAGACTTCTAAATAGTTATTTTTATGAATTCTTTCTCTTTGATGAATTTCTCCTTCACATCCTGAGTTATCCTTGTCATATCTTTGTACCATTTATCTTTATTCTCTTGCATCTCACTGACTTTTATTTTAAAGAGGATAAACCAGAATAAATCGAATCCAAACAAATCAGTGTAAGAGTTACAGGACTTCAAAACATACAATAGTTACCACATTTTGATGTCTTCAAAATAATTGCAAATTTGGACATAGCAAAAGCCAAACAGAACAAAATAAAATAGAAATGATAAAAACAAAACAAGGGACACAATACAGAACTTCAAAACAAGATAATACTAAATCCAAAATGGCTACCATAATGTATCTTGCTATCTTTGAAATAGCTGTTCCTGCCATCAGATTTGACATAATCAAACAGAACAAAAGAAAATAAAACCCAACACAAGGAAACAATGGAAATGATATAGGACCTCAAAATAAGACCATAGGGGTCAACAATGGCTGCAACCCTCAGGAGAAGATACCCCCTAGATGTCATATTGTATGCCACTAGTCTCTGAATCTATGATCAGTCCAGTGGCCCTAGACCTGAAATGTTAGTGAAACATCAAAGCACCACAGTCATCCAATTGTATTTCTCCTCAATAGCTATCATCACGGCCTCTGTTTTTCTAGATAAGCCAGTTGCTTACTGCTTGGGGGTGGGGCATTGGTTGGTTGGTACTTCTTGTTTGCCAGTCCTCCCTAGAAAGGGTAAAGTCTGGCTGATCCAGCATGGTGGCAGCCCACACATGGCACTCTTTCCCAGCCTGGGCTTGCTTGCTGGTGCTGCTTTGTTCTGTCTCTCATTGACTTTTTAAAGATCATTATTTTCATTTCTTCTTAAGATTTTCATAGATTCTGTTTGAATTGAGAATTCATTTTGGAGATTTATTCTTCTTTGAAGAGCTCATTGGTCCTTGATGATTCTTGTGTCCTTCTATTGTTGTTTGTCCTTGTGGTATGAATATTTCTTTCTTCAGATTTTATGAAATAGGTTTTATTAAGACGTTTATTTTGACTTATTTTGCATTTAAAAGGAATATGATATCTGTTTGATGTGATTTTTTTATGCGTGATTGTAGGTGAGCTCAAAAGCAGAGCCTCTGTATGATTCCTTTCCTTATCACTGATGCCAGCAGTGTCTATGAGTGCTCCAATACTGTACACTATAGAAGCCCATGTGGGCAGTACCACAACTATGTAAAGGACCCAGCATCCCAAAAGTGTGTGTCTTTGGGTTGCACAGAATTGATTTCTGATAGCACAGTGGCTTTTGGCAGCAGCTTCCACAGTCTCAGTGGTTTGTTATGTGAGTAGGATTGTCCCCGGATTTTTCAGGACAAGCACAGGTGATGTTAAGGGGTGTGGCACCATTAGCTACAGTTCCTGAGCAAGGAGAGGTGAAAGAAACCTATCACAAGGCTCTCGGAAGAAGCTGTGAGGTGCCTGAGCCTGCAGTACCAGCGGACACAGTTGTGGTTAGGCAGAATGGGCTGGTGTTTTCCCTAGGTCCTGCTGCACAAACACAGTTAGTGTTTGTGTCTTTGATGCTAGTAACCATCAATTTGAGTTTTGAACCACAAAGTAAACCTACTTAGGTTATGTGGGTGTAAGTGAACAGGTTCTGGGGCTTATAGAGGTGGTCATATGGAATGTAGATGGAACTTTCTTATTTCCAGGGCACAAATACAAATAGTGCCAGGACTTTTGTACCAGCATTCATGATTCAAAGTGTATGGGCTTTGGAAGAGATGTTCTTGAGGTCATCCATAGCCTGTGTGGCTATCACCTGAGCATCTGGCACTAATTTCCACACCACCGGAAGTGTACGATCCAGAGCAGACCATCTCTAGGAAGCACAGCTTGGGAGTTGGGAGTGTTGCAATTATAGGAATTTATTAGTCATCTTTTCATTTGCTGGGACCTGCAGTTAAAGAGAAGTGATTTATTTTGATTTACAGTTTTGGTGAACCATCATCAGGTTCCAGGACAGAAACAACACTGTGATAGAACCTGGTAGTGGAAA
>PVJX010022385.1:0-30615 GCA_004027295.1 Dolichotis patagonum
CTGGGACTTTCCAAGACTTATATACAAGTAGAATGTTAGACTTCTTAAAACAGTAGAGGCTTTCCAATTAAAAGCAGTGAATAATCTTCCTGCTGCCTGCAATTTCCTATCCAAATGGTATTCCATCACTCTCCCCAAATTATAATACAGACTAGTTTCACTTAAGAAATTAGTCATTTTTTGGTCTTCCAGATGGTTCAATACTTGGGTCTAATCACAGTAGGTCCATGGACATTTTAGGAAAAACAGAAAAAACAAATGAAGTAATCCCAAAATTTTAAAAGATCATCATTGAAAATAGAAATATTTAGTGTCTGAATTCTTCCCTTTTTGAGTTATACTTACTAGACTTAAATTTTATTGCAAGGCATTAACAACTTTTCCATCCTCTTCTATATGTATTTTCTTTAAAACTCTAAGGAATTTGAATTTAAACCACCGTGATGTTAAGGAAGAAGAACTGTGCTTCAATGTCCTGTGCTTCAAGCATGTAATTGGAAAGAAAAAGGCATCAAAAGTGAGGATAATCACAAGGTATTCAGGCACTGAGTTGGCATATCTGAGTTGTGACTTATACTGGATTAGCCATTCTAAAGCTTATTGTGGCTACACCAAAGGGAAAACTTAGTATAGTATATAATCTATATCGAATTTAACCATATTCCCTTAATATGTACTCCATCTGGGCACTCTGTAGTAGATGTAGTCTCTGGATTTTTGAAAGGGATAGAAGCTAAAAGGATCTATAAACCTTTTCTGTAATACCTTAAAAAAACAATAGTATTCAACAAACCATATTTGTTACCCACGGTGCTATGTTCTGGGGATATCACCACAAAGAAGACAGACCTTTTCTTCCAGCGACAGAGGGAACTTAGGAAGAGGCAACTAAGAGAGAGCACATAAAGAGCCCTAAGAAATGGTTTTTCAGGTGGGTGGAAAGGAGTGCCAGTCTCTGAAACAGACAAAACTGGGAAATAGAAATGTGATTAGGGTACAGCACAGGAAGGCATATTCAGCCTGGGCCTGTTCCTCTGAGATATCCATAGCACATTTAAGTGGAGACATCTGGGGAAAAGTTGAGTTTGCAAATTTTGAACCTCAAGAGAGATACTTTAAGTTGGAGAGTAAGACTTGAGGAATTATCAGATTTTGACCATTGAGATCAACAGGGAAGAATATTGAATATGAAAAAATAGAGAGCTTATTTAAACAAAAACAAAAAAATCAAACTTTTTCTTAGTGCATATTAATGATACAAGCATAAAAGAAATCTTAAGGATTAGTATTATCTACAGCTTTGACTAGGGAAAGGAAGTCCATGTAACAGCCCAAAAGAGAATAACAGTGATGAAAGATACAAGGTAAGCACATCTCCACAACAAGAAGGGAGCAAGGATCAGCTTGAAAATAATCCATTTAATTTAATGTTGTTATAATACTAATTATATGTAAAATATAAATCATACTTTATAAAGATATAAGTGAGCAGTTAGATATACTTTTCTTTCCTACTTCTTATATGGCCAACACAAAATTGGTTCATGTGTCTCAGTAGCTACAGCATATCTGAGGCCAGTGGGTAGAATTAGGAGAACATTCATTCCTATTAATATAAAGAAGAAATTTCTAATGACAAGTTCTATGAAAAATAAAGAGCTTACTGTGAAGATTTCTACTGCTTCCCTAAATCTAGTTCTCAAATATGGATTGTATTCCCAGGGCTACTGTTAACTTTAGAGATAAAGTTATGAAGAAGACACATGAGGTCCTCACATTTTTGAGACTTCCATTCTCATTGAGGGAGACAGAATATTAATATAGTCTCAAATTTAAACACCAAAAAAAAAAAAAAAGCTATCAAGTAGTGCTGAATCCTGTGGAGAGAATTAAAAAGTTACTGTTTGCTCCCTTCATGCTGTTAGATGCTATTAGATGCTGGTAGAAAAATTGTCCAACACTAGAGAAGTTGATGAATTAGGAGAAGGGAAACAATTGTAGGACTGAAGTTTTCAGGAGGAATTTTAGGAGGGCATGGATACAGATCTCAAATTAAAGTGTTGGCCTTGACAGAAAATCTCATCATCACAACAAAAGAGGACTCTGCTCAGGAGAATGAATTATGTACATCTCTCCCCAACTCTGTTTTAGGAGACTTCACATTGAAGCCTGAATTCAATATTTACACTAGGGGGATTAGCTAACACTCTTGTGTTTCTTGAACTACTGTTTGTTAAACATTTACCAACACATCACTGACAACGTGTAAGAAAAGGTTGGTGTAGTTTATTGTAAGGAGTTAAAGCATTTCTTGTCTGGTGATACAGATTTATTTACATCAGCAGAATGTTATGTAGGAGATTTGAGGCATTTAAATAAAATCTGGGCAGCTACTGTCACTGAATGCCATGTAGATTTGTGTACCTGGTAAAAATTTGTAATAGGTGATCCCAATAATCCTGCCAAACTCTTGAGATGTTATTAGAAAAAAGATTGCTAAGAAGAAACAAATTCAAGTTCATTTTTTGCCTTTTTAAACTAACTTTTAAATTTGTTTCAAAAGTGCAAATATAAATGAACCACCTATAAATTGTTCTTATTTTTGTTATCACCACTCTTCAATCACTCATTAAGTTTTATTTAGAAAAGTCTAAAATTCTGTGATTTAGAATTTTATTGCAATTCCAAAAAACATAAGAACCAAGTCAGAGATGGAAACAAGGTATATATCTAAGCAGTTGAAATAGCAAAACTAGTATGAAAACCGTAATTTAAAAACCTTGGCTGGTTTTATGTATTTTGTTTGAGATTTCTCTTTTTAAAAAAGTTGTTGGCCTTCGCCAGCAGTAGTTCCATTATGTTTCTTTGGCTCAAAGCTACAGTGTGTGACAGGAGAGTTCAGTGCATATAAGAAGCCTTCAGTAAGTGAGCAGTCAGAAGAACCTTCCAATACCAAAATCTTATTAGACAAAAGCATTGCAATTTTATCAAGATAAAATATAAGGGAAATTTTAACAAGTGACAGTTATGCATATTAGAAATGTTCTTCTACCCTTTTTGGAATATTTATTTTACTTATTATTTTTTCAGCAGTTCAAATGACCTTGATTCCTGAGACATACACATAAATTATATGGAGGCAGGAGAAAAATGTTTCACAAGGTTCATGAACTATAGATGGAACTACTAAAAAGTTTCCCTGTGCTGGGCTGTTTTTGCTCTGTGGTGAAGCCAAAGATATATTTGTAAAGAGCTCATTTTAACCACTGCAACTAAGGTGTTTCTGTAGTCTCATGTAGTTGCATATGTGTGGGTTCTTTTGCAGTAAGTCACTAATGCACTTCATATTCCAGGTCAGCAATAGTCAAGTCTTTGGACATTTCAGTGAGAGTCTCTTCACTTTTTCTTAGAGTGGAGAAAAAAGTATCACTCCTACTCTGGAGCCAGGGGCTTCTGCTAGTGAACAATGACTGCTAGAGACAGTTTCCTTAATTCCCAGACTGCTTGGCACTCAATTCCAGTTTTCATTCAAGTACTAGGAGGTCTATTTGTTCTGATCTGAATTTGATCTTTCCCCTCAAGATTATTTCCATGACAGAGCCATTGCTGGGAAACTATTCTCCATATCGTTGGCCCAATTCCAAGAAAAAGTTGTGTCCATTTGTGAAGAAGTGACATCTCACAAACAATAGTACTTCTTGACAGGTAAATGTGAAGTTTATGCAGCATATTCAGAAAGTTCATTTTACCACTCATTTATTTAGAGCTTTCTTTCATTATGCTCTTTCCTCAATCAAAGATGAAAACCCACTTTCTAACCCTCACTTGCTATTTTGCTTTTTATTGTGCTTGTGTGGTTCTCTGCTTTATGGAAATGAAAAGAATCATGGGTTGAGTGGTATGCACTTGATCTGCTTTAAGGATCCAAAAACAGTCTGTATGTCATGGCAGAAGTTTAGTGCCACAAGATAAGTTCAAGGGAGGCTGAGAACAAGGAACACACTTACTGTTCTCGAAGACTACAAAGGTGTCTTGAAAGAAAATCCTATTATTGTGATTTGGCTTTTCAGTTCTCAAGAGCCTGAGTACTTTCCATTTCTTAATTTGCAGGCATACTATCTCTAGCATAATTCATGAAGGGATTGTGTGAATTAATATCTGTGAAGAATCTTTGAAAATACAAACTGTGAGAGTGTGAGCTTCATGACAGTGTGCACGTGAGTCTCACTGTGGCCAGAGCTGTTTTTGACTACACATCTGTGAACAGATTTCTCGGTAACTACCCTTATATCATTGGCATAGGATACACAGATGCTGACATTTGCTTTATCTTACCAGATAAGTTTCACATAACTACATCATGGCTGCTTCCTGAGTGACAGTGATTATATGATTGCATTTCATCGTAAGATAAATCTCATTTCAGAAAGGTTAAAAAGTGAAAAATATTGCAGCTGAAAAAATCAATGAAATAAGGAAATGAGGGAGATTTTCCTAGACGGCCCCATCACGTTTATAAATTTGATAAATAACCTTTGAAGAATTGTTCCTGATAGTTTGTCATTGTTAATATAATTTGTAGTTCTCAGATGTGTATTTGATCAACTGGAATAAAAAGAAAAGAGGATATGTTATAATCATTGGTTTTCTTCTTAGTACATCAATGTGGAATGGACAGTCACTACCATCACTCAGCCCACAAAAGAAATTAATTGAATAAGTGAGAAAATATTCCTTTAAATCTGAAAAGCAATGTTGTCACCCTCTTACCCCTTAATAACAATGCGTGAAATATTGCTAGTATTTTGTTGAAGATGCTTCTATGGCTCCTTGTGTTTCATTAAACCCCAAAGCAATTTTTATAATATACTATGGCAAGTGTTAAACCGCTGCTTGTGTCACCCTATGGAAAAGCCCATTATGAAGCAACATTAATTCTCTGTAGTCTCAGGAAGATCAATCTGTAGATTTGTTTCTTCAAACTGATGAAAGATCTGTCTTCTTAGGATGCTGTCTACCCTATGCCAGTAGTTCTAAATTGTTGTTCTAGAGTAGGATTTCTCAATCTCACTAGTGTTCACATTTGGGTCTCAATAATTTTATGTTGATGGGAGTTGTCCCTGTGTATTATAGAGGTATAGTAGCATTCTTCTCCTCAAGGTATCTGAAACACTGCCCCTCCACAAATGAGACTATCAAAAATGTCTCCAAATGATGCTAAATATCCTCTGAGACACAAAATACCCCTGAACTATTGCTCCAGGGGGCTCTTTTCCAAGCTAAAAAAATCCAAGAAGAGATGCTTCAGTAATGCATTCTAATTCTTTTGTTGATGGTAGTCAAATGGAAAGTGAGAAGATAAATTAGCAAAAGGTTATATGCAAACCATAGTGAGAAAAAACAGATTCTGAACTCCTTATCACTACACAAAGCTATACCCTGAGATAAGTTATTCAGGGAAATGTTGAAAGACAAGAAGAATGGCATCTGCCTCTCTCACTCTGAGGAATTTTTTGTAAAGGAGCAAAATAAAACCTTCAAATGTGTGAAGAAACATCCACAAACATACAATCATGCTTCCTTCATTGCCCGTGGTATCTTGACACTATATTTTTTTCAGAGATGACTTAAAAATTGCAAGTTTTTCATCAAAATAGAGATTCAAAACAAAGAAAAACAACATATATTAAGGTATAGTTGAAATAAAATATTATTATAATAACATCAGCTCTGTTCCTTTAGTGATTTATTCAGGTATAAAAATATTTGTCACATAGCTGCTTATATATAGGTATATCTTTTTAGAAAACATAAATTATCTCTTCTGTAGCATTCAATAGGTAAGTCATGATAGTTCATGGTTTCCTTTTTTAAAAAGACACCTTTTTAAAGCAATTTTGAGTTCACAGCAAAACTGAGAGGGCATTGCAGAGATATCTGAGGTTCCCATACATGCCTCACCTCCCTTATTATCAACATCCCACTGTCATGAAAAATGCAGTATGTCACCCCCTCTACATGCTCACTTGGCACTAATGAGGAATGGCATCGTGGCTCCCATAGACTACTTGAGTAGCCCAATTACTGTCTACTTCTACTTTGACCCTGAAAGTCTATTCTTCACACTGGAACATACATAGAAATCATGATAGATAGGACAGGATCACAAGACTTCTGCTCAAAGCCCTTCAATTGTTCCCTCGTTTTACTTAGAGCAAAACCCATGGAACACACAGAGTCTGTGAGTCCCCATTCTGTGGTTTCATCTTTTATTTTTAATTTTTGTTCATTCTGCTTTACCTGCACAACCTTCTTGTGTTCTCTGAACACGTTAGTTCTGTCTCCAGAATTTTATACCTGCCATTTCATTTACTCATCATGCCCTTCCATGGATATACACATGCATCACTCTGTTACACCCTTTTATCTCCACATCTGCTTTAATGTCTTCTTTTAAACTGGAATTTTTCTGTATATTGCTGTCCCATCCACTACCCACATCACTACCTTTCCCCTTATCCTTCTTCTAAATTTTCCTCACAACACATATGTTCTACTATATTAATTCCTTTTTGTTGTGGTTGATCCAGTCCTCCACTCCTGCTAAGAACAAAATTGAATGAAGATGTATTATTAGTATTTTGTCACATATTATATAACAAGACTTTGACAAGGGCAGTTGATATATATATTTACTGAATAGATCATGATGAAGTTTAAAGTATACCTGTGACATGGTTTGAAATTCATGAAAATAAATAAGATATAAGTAAAATAGTTTTAAAACATCCAATTCAGAGAAGTTCAAGAGCTTTAAGATATCTCGATATGTAATATTTTGAAGACTATAGTTTCAAAGTGTTATGGTTTATATCTAGATGTTCTCCCAAAGCCTCATGCAATCATGGGAGTGGGATTTTCAAAAGTGGCTGAATCTGGAATACCACTCTCCCTGGAGGAAGTAGCCTGCATATAATGTAAGGGAGGAAAATAGGCTCGCTCTTCCCATTTTGCTCTTTGTTATCGTACATGAGCTGTTGCCCTTCTGCCATGTACCTCTCTGCCTTGGAGCCACCTGATTGTTGACTAAAACTTTTATAAACTGTGAGCTAAATAAACCTTTTCTCCCTTAATTTAGGATGCCAGATATTTTATCTCAGCAACGAGAGAAATGTAACCGACACATAAGCTGTATTGGATATGGTCTGTTTTTTAATCTCTATTGCCTTTAGAAAAAAAGAAGCAAGAGTCAGACATAGGAAGGAATGGTTGATACCCCAAAAAGTTTTATGAAATTGAAATATGAAGTTTAGTAAATGTTTTAAAGTAATTGTGATTTTGAAGTACATAGATATTTCATAGGAAAATATCAATTGATTATTACATTTTGGTTTTTAATAAAGTTAAAACAAATGTATAAAATTAATGTTTTGATCACTTTATTTCTTTTTATTTTGAGAAAAAAGCAAAACAGAAAACAGGGAAGAAATTGAATTCTTGAAAAGCACATTGTGAAAAGATAACTGACCATATATGTGGACAGTATATGTGAGAGAGATTTGCTTGTCCCACAGTTTTCTTCATTAGAGAAAATGAGCATGTATAATGAGTGTTTAATTTCCTCAGCCATAAGGGTCATGCCCAAGAAGCCCTTTTGTTTTACCTAGAAACCAGAGGAGTAGGCACACTCTTCAGACAGTTAGAAAAGGGGCGATCAGGGTACAGAACTCTTAATAAAGGATCTTTGATTCTACTTATCACCTATCAGATCCACAAACTCACCCCAAATCTTAATGGCAATACCCTATGTTAATGCCGTCAACCAGCCCATAAATGCTTTCAGCATTTCATATTCCTCCATACCACAAAAATGGTACCTTCTTTTGCCTCAACTAATAGTTCCAGCAAGCCTCTGGAGATTGTTCCTGAAACCATTATGGCAGTTGTATTAAGTGTATTGTGTTGAAAAATGGCACTTGACTTTGAATACTTCAGAGCACTAATATAAGGAAAGACCCTGAAAATGGTGGAAATAATCAACAAAACTAACCTGTGCACGCTGTAATCTTAACTACTCCTCAGCTCAAAAGGCTGGGGCAAGAAGATCACAGACTGGAGGGCCAGCCTGGGCAATTTAGCAAGGACTTGTTTCTAAAATAAAAGGAACTGGGGATGATAGCTCAGTGGCATAGCATGTGACTAGCATGTGCAAGGCCCTTGGGTCAATCCCCAGTATCGTGAAAGGAAAGAAGAGAGAGAGAATGAGGGAGGGGTGATGGAAAAAAGAAAGGAAAAGAAAAAAGGACATGATCAAGAAAACTAAGATTTAGTTTTCTAAAGAAATAAACTTAACAAAAATCTAGATAGACTAACTTGTTTCAAAAAAGAAAATATTTTAATAAATGAGAAAGAAATATTTGAATAAATGAGTGAGCCCATAAATCAAAGAGGAGACATCACGACTGATATCACAGGAGTATAAAGAATCATGAGTACTATGAAACATTATATACAAGAAATTGCATAATTTAAAAAAAAAGATAAATTCCTAAAAACATGTAGCCTACTAAAGCCCATCAAGTAAAGTGTTTGAGGAATAATAAAATAATTTTCCACCAAAGAAGCACAAGACCAAATGACTTCACTGGTAAAATCTACCAATAATTTAAGGGAGAATTAACACCAAACTGTGTCACAGACTTCCAAAATATCAAGAAGGAAGGAACATTTTCAAATTCACTTGATGAGGCTAGCAGTATCAAGATGCAAAGCGAGACAGTCATTACAAAAAAATTACAGGTCAGTATCCCTGAAGAACATAAACACAAATACTAGCAAACCAAATTCAACAGCACCTAAAAGGATCATGCACTGTGATCCAGTGGAATTTATTCCTGCGATGTAAGGGTGGTTCAATTCCCAGAGTGTAAGAATATGCAAGTCAATTAATGTGAAATACCTTACTAAATTGAAGGACAAAAATCTTTTGCAGGAAAATAATTGGTACCAGAGAAGTGGTTTAAGTGAAATAAACTAGACTTAGAAGTAAAAAGGGAAAGCCAATCTGAATGTAGAAGGGAGACTATTGAAGAGGAAGGAGATTGAGGAGAGGGAGAGAATTGGAGTGGAGGATAAAAAGAGAGTAGATATGATCATAGTATGATATATGTATGCATGAATATACAGCATCAAAATCGATTGTTTTGTATAATTAATATGCACTAATGAAAAATAAAATGATTTGTTCTCAGAAACTTAAAAATATTACAGTCATCTCAATAAATACAGAAGTAGCATTTGACATATTTAGAATTTAATGTTAAAAACTATCAGCAAATTAGACATAAATAGAATGTACCTCAACATAATAAAGGCTACATATGACAACTTACCATTAACATCATGCTTTATGGTAAAAACCTGAAAACTTTTTCTCCAAGATCAGTGACAAATACACTGCTAGTCATCATGGCACATTACTATAATTCTAGCACTCCGGAAGGCTGAGGCAAGAGAACAGTAAGTTCTTGCCCAACTTGAGCCACTTGGTGACCTAGCAACAATCTTTTTTGAAGTCAAAAATTTCAAAATGCCTAAAGCTGTAGCTCTGTACAAAGACCCTGGTTACAATCCCAAATACTGAAAAAAAAAATTCTATCTAACTCTACTCTAACAAAATACCACAGACAGTAATTTATAGAGTATATAAATTTATTTCTCCAAGTTATTGAGGCAAGGAACTCAAGATCAAGGTACCAGTAGATTTAGTGTCTTGTAAGGACCCTGGCCTTTGACTTGACGATGGCATCTTATTGTCATATCCTTCAACGGGGAAGAATGTTGTATCCTCACATAGTAGAAAGGACAGACAAAAGAGACACAAGCTCTCTTTAAAGTCTCTGTCAGGGCATTAATTCATTCATGAAAGCAGAGTGCTTCTGACCTAATCACTTGTCCCAAAGACTCCATCTTTTAATATGATCATGATGAAGATAAAGTTTCAATATGAATTTTTCAGGAGATACACATTCAACCTAGGCAAATGCCCACTCATACCACTTCCATTCAGCATAGTACTGAGAGTCCCCAGTCAGGTTAATTAGACGAGAAAAAGAAAGAAAAGGTATCCACAAAAAGAAGAAAGAAAATTGTCTTGTTTGCAGATGACAAAAGTTTATAGTATATAGAAATCCCTCAAAAATCCGCTAAACACAGTGCAATAAGGAAATTCAATAAAGTTTTAGGATTTAGCATCAACATGAAAAAAAAAAGACTTTTATCCAATAACAATGAATTATCCAAAAAAGAAGTTAGGAAAATAATTCCATTTATAACGTCAAAAAGATAATTCCATTTATAACATCAAAAAGAACAAAATAAAATTAACCTAAGTAACCTATTTAAAAAAATTTAAACTTTTTAAATAGGGTGCACAAATACATGGAAAATGACCTGTTTTCATGGGCTGCAAAGTAATATTGTCAGAATGTCTGTACTGCTCACAGCTGTCTCCAGATTCAATACCATTACTATCAAAACTTCAATTACATTCTTACAGAAGTAGATAAACAATCCTGAAATGTATAAGAAGCAAAAGACCTAAATAGCTAAGAAATCTTCAACAAGAAGAACAACATAGATACTTCCTAATTTCAAGGTGTTTACAAAGCTTCTGGAAACCTAGGAAATATGACACTGTATAAGAACAGGTGTATAGAGCAAGGGAACAGAATGAATAGCCCAGAAATAAATTTACACTATGGTCAATTTATTACCCCAAGGGAAATGGATAGTGTCTTCAATAAATTACATTGGGAAAACTGAATGTCTACATGCAAATGAAAAACAATAGGAACCTTATCTTATTAACAGATTAACTCCAAATTTATTAAGAATTTAAACGTAAGATCTGGATCTGTAAAGCTACATGAGTAAAACCTTGTGAAAAACTTATGGCATTGCTGTGGTCAGTGATTTGTCTGGAGATGGATCCAAGAACACAAGTAATAGGAGCAAAAGCAGACATGTGGTTACATAAAACTAAAGGACTGCAGACAAAGGAAATCAATCAGCAAGTGAAAAAACAGCCTATGGAATGTGAGACAGAATTTGCAATTGATACATCTGGTAAGGAGTCGGTATACAAGACATGTGAGGAACCCAAAACTCTAAATCTAAAATAATTCAGGCAAATCTACTGGCACCTTGATCTTGAGTTCCTGGCCTCAATAACTTCAAGAAATAATTTCTGTACTTTATAAATTACTCAATCTGTGGTATTCCTAGCTCAAGAAATATAAAACCTCCATGAAAAATGTGCAGCTAGAGGTCTATGGCAAGGACAATTCCACCAATTTGAATAGGCAGCATAGTTCAATGATTAAGAGCCAGATATTCCGAGTGTGAAATCAATTCTGCCATGTATTTGTGCAAAAGCCTAATCCCCATGTGCCTAAATCCTTTTATCCATAAAATAAGGAGAATGGTAAGTAGTTGTCTTTAAGAACTAAGAACTGCATAAAGAATGCACATACATAATTCTTGCCGTGTGATGGAGAAATTAATTTCGCCAACCCAGTAAATGACCACAAAGTACTAAAAGGCACTAATTTATCACCGAATGGATAAGGGAATCAGATTATCTAATTTGAATAATTTCAAATGATTTTATTGTAAGCTTATTAATTTCACTATAGTAAGTTTTAAGGTATCTTTGAAGGTTTATGAAGTGTCAACATAGTCTACTGAGACTGAATCAACAGCATGGATCAATGTGTGAATGTGTGTGCATCTATATTGGGGTGTCTATGGGGGACTATCAAATAAAATACAAAATCAAAAGTCCCAGTCATCTAGAAGTTAACAGACTTAAGAGCTGAGAAATTCACATGAAGAAAGAATTCGAAAACTAGACGAGATGTGGTGATTCCTATGAATAGTCATTGGAGAATTCTGTGCTGCCGGGGGGGTGGGGGGAGGTCCCTTTCTACTAGACAACCTCGGAAAAGGCTTTATGGAGAAGATGGCAGTAAGGAGTAGAGGAGGAAAATGAATGGAAAGGCAAGCTTCTAGTCAGCTTTTTGTAAACTGTAAATGATAAACTAAGGCACTATACTGTTAATGTGGAATACAAAAACTATTGAGAAATGAAACAAGGGTTATCCCAGGCAGAAAATAATTAGGTCTTAAAATAAAAGGAACCAACACTAACTCTTATGGAGGACCAAGGTGATATTAGATTCTGTGGCTTTTGAAAAATTAATTACGGTTAATCAGTTTAAATCCCCTACTGGTACACATTTGCTCCCAAGGCGTCAAGTATTTAGGGATTCACTTGAACAAGATTAGTACCTTGCACAATACCTTACCAATAATAAATAGTTTATAAATGCATATTTACAAAATTAAAACCAAAGGTCTTCTAATGAAAGCCCAAAAGGAGTTCCCAAAACTAAGTATCTTTTTCAAGATGGTATTAACATAACAAACTGTTCAATTAACAATCACAACTGTCATAAGAATTATCTACTTCAGAATCATCTAGTAAGTATCTAGTACTAGGGATTTAGCCCAGTTGTGCAACACTTGCCTGGCAAATGTGAGGTCCTGAGTTCAATTCCCAATACAAAAAAAAAAAATCTAGTTAAATATTTTGAATATAGTTAGATATTATTATCTACTTTTTAATCTATAAAAGCCTTTTGGGATGAGCTATCTCTGAGACAATCTGAATAATCAAAAAATTGTCCCCCTCATTATATAGCTAAACAAATATTAAAAAGTAATCACTGACTATGGTAATATTGGTTATGCATGATTAATCCTAATGGCTAAATTGAAAGTTAGATATTAACCAGTTCTGAGTTAAGCTTTGTGATTTTACTTATCCATGGAAATTATTGTTTTAATTAAAGACACAACCATAGTAAACAGCAATAAGTGGTCTCAGGATCTACATGAGCTACCAATTACAAGGATTTAGTGTATATTAGATACCACTAATCCTGGTATTAAAAGAAGAAGGAAATTTGCGTTCATATTCAGGGGCCCACGACTGTGAGTCCACTGTTTTTACTTGTTATTAAGATGGTGCCTGCCAACAATCTGTTCAGAAATATCCATTAGAGATATAAAACAAGAGTTTATCTTAGCTTATTTAATGGAAAGTTAATGAGTCAAAAACATGGTCTCAGTCACTGTTTCCTTTCCCATTGCAGACATCTTTTTTTTTTCTTGGAAATATGTTTAGTAAATGATCTCTTTTATTTTCTGTTACCCAAAGACTAACACATAGAAATGCACTTCTAACATAAAATGGTTACATCTGGACTGAAAAAGCATTTTGCTGCAGCCTCCAGAGGTTTTGTCAAAGAATAACAAGAATATGAATCAACCAAATTGTCACCAGGAGTTTAATTTGTTCAGAGCTGTATAGAACCAGGTTGACTCAGAGGAATCTGCGACATCCTGCTTTGGCCATATAACACAATATCCTGGAAGATACACTATTGAAAACCGGGCATAACTTGATGAAAATATTAAACCAATGAAAATAAAAAGAAGAAAATAAAACTGTCACAGCTTCTTAAGTAATACTAATTTTAGAAAAAAGAATTTGTATCTTGACTATTTTGAAGCACTGGGAAATTTTACATTTAATAAAATGAAATATTACTTGCATATTTTTAATTATATATAAAATATTTTATCAAATTGTGAAAAACAATTTGCCTCCATTACATGGGCAAACCTATAACATATCTCTTCCCCAAATTACTTCTGACTAGATTTCAAGACAAGCAGCTGCCATGGGACTTGGTGCTGAAAGTACATTTTCTAATTTATAGCCTCAAGTGTGGTACCCAGGACTGCAGCCTGGACTGGCAGACAAACCCCTCAGCACCTTGAGGGCTGGGCCCTTATGTAGTACACACACACAAAGGTCTTCTTGCTTCTGACGTGCTTGTTGTCTTCCATTTTCTACACTATGTGAATAGAAATTGTCTCTGCTTGGAAATGCCCAAGTCAAATCAAGAAATGATCCACCATAGCATAAGAAAAGCTGAACAGTTTGAAAATGGTTTTATGTTACTTGGACACATGGCCTCTTAAATTTGTCATCTTCCAAGCCTCGTTTTCATAGCAAATATTTTATGAACCGTCTTAACTCTCAAGTTAATTCAGAGACAAAACTATCTGCACAGACTTTTTCGAAGAAACAAATACAACTCCTGATATTGTGATTTAAAAGAGAAATGAGGAGCAGGGCTATGGTAGGAGACATAATGAAATCATTTGACACGTGGACATCTGGGCAGAGGTGGACTGCCAGGAGCCTCACAGTGACCAAGGCAGCTGCAAACGCTGACTGATTGAAGTATTTTAGCAGGCATTCAAATGCCATGAGCAGCATTACTCCTCTGTGATGTTATTTTCCAAAAGAGCAAACAACTCCTGGTGATATCAAGAACAAGTAAACAAAAAAACCCTGAACAAAATGTTCTTTCATTCTCTTAAACGACAGCTCAATTCCTGAGAAATCCAATATATATTTAAACTATACCGTGTCTGTACAAAAACAACAACAACAAAAATGTTGGTTGCAGTGTTGTGTAATTATATCTAGATATTTCACCTTCCTGCCTATGGGAAAACCACACAGGACAACTCTGCACCTGGTAGGATGGCTGGCATCCCCGGCCCCCGCCAACTAGACACTAATGCACACTCTGCTCTTATAATTCCCAGGCATCCCCCAAGGAATGGTATTGAGGTTACTGAGAGCCACACTTAGTTCTCAGCATGGTAGGTGATCACCCACCGTTTCTGTCTGCTGTTGTCCTGGGAAGGCTTGGTCCATGCCCTTCAGGACTTCCTGCCCATAAGAATGAGAGGACCTGCCTGGCAGCTGCACTGGCCTCTTACACAGGCCTTGTTGGCCTGGCTGCTTCTACCTGCACAGGTGGGCTTGGACACACAGCCCTTCAGGCTCTGTACACGTCCCTCTGTCCTCAAGTAGTCACTTCACACTGCTCCATGCCACCACACCCTGCCAGGGGGAGTTCACTAAGGTCTTCCTCCTGTGTTTTAACTGCTGCCTCTCTCCTAGCCCCCTCCTTACCACCTGCAACCCAAGGAAACCTACCCAATCTTCTTTCCTCATTCCAAGATGTTTCCTCTCACACCTCTTGGTGATCAGCCCCTTCACCTTTGCCTTCCCATCGCACTCTGCTCTGTCCTGCGTCACAGGTTTCATAATAGCAGCCGACTTTGACCGCGAGCTCCTGAGTCTGAGAACCAGGGACTGTTCTAACACCTTTTCAGTATTAACCTAAATCTTCCTTGGGAAAATCTTGTGAAACAGTCACTAATCATGTCTTCATTTTATAGATAGAGAACTGGGGTCTAGCAAAGCTAAACGATTTTCCCACGGTTGTTCGAGATCATTGCACTTCTTTAAAAACCTCTTCCTCACACCTGCTACCTTTCTCTACACTGTGACCAGGAAGCATCAGCCACATCTTACTCATCTTCATATCCCAGCTCTTAGGAAGTCTCAAGTGCTGTTGCAAGAATCAAAATTAGTGTTTTCTTAATGGTATAAACCCAGTAAAGGAATTCATGAATTCATACAATGTCAGTTGGCTTTCCCACAACGATTTCTTGTTTTCCAGTTCCCCTCCCTTCTCATAAAATGAGAAAGCTGAGAATGCTAAACCATAATACAGCAACTTGCAGTTGAAATAATAACAGAAATTGTAAGCATCTACAAGTATATTCCAGTAACAGATTCCTAACATTTTTGAACAAATTTTAGATTAAAATAATAAACACGTGTTCATGTAACATATAATAAGATTATATATTAATATATTTTATATGTGTGTGTTATATTGAATTATCATAAGTAATAAATGAACACATTTCTTTTTTATTGTTTCAGACTTATTTATTAACTGCAATTTCAACCACTTTGATCTTTTTATGCCTGTTCTTTGGACCCAGCCATTCATGGCAACTACAACCATTTTTCAGCAGCGTATGTTCTTAATTTGGGGCATTTTATAAGTCTCTGAGAATTTTCCAGATCTTGATATTTCAGAGCTTTTAATAGCCAAGATTGTGACTCTCAGCCTCTAACTCTATTACTAGGTGGATGGCATTAAGCAAAGTTACTCATCATCTCTGAGAATCAGTTTTCATACCCAGGAAATGGATTATCTTAGTTACTTACTCCACTTCTCAAAATGCTTAACTCAATATCTGATTCATTGCACATGCTCAACAAATATTATTTTTATATTTCATATGTGTCTCAAGGGCAGAGACTAATTTTTAAAAATAAATGTCTCAACTATCTATTAGATGTGGAAGTGACAGAGTATGTTTTGTCACTTTTGTCATTCTTTTGTATCAAGTTGCATATATTTCTTTTAGTTTCCCTTTACTGATAGAATGAGAATGTGTTATCTGATATTGGTCTTTCTAATTCACAAATATATGACTTCATTCTACTTAACAAACCATATCATTTTTTAAATTACTTTTTTATTTTCAATGCTCTTTGGTGAAACCTTGAAACTTGGCATTTTCTAAATGCTAATTGCTTTTTTTTTCTCCCTCCAGTAATTCATTCCAAACACACACTTTTGATGTGGGATTAGTCCTACACAAATATTTTGCAACTAGAAAATATCAAGTAAAAAGTTAAACCTTTGCTTTAGATGCAGAGAACATATTTATTAATATGCATCAGTGATTTAGAGTCACCATACTGCCAGAAGTCTAAGATGGGGCAATTCTGCTTTCTGTTTCTACAGTTCAGGAAGCTGATACATACAAAGTTCTTAACAAGTCAGTCTGTTGAGATATTCTGTTTTGAAATCCAGAAACAAAGAATTTTGAGAGGGAGAGCCAGAGGGGTACTTACTATGCACTCACAACTGAACACCAAAATCTGCTGGTGTTTTGAGTAACACAGATGAGAAGTCATCCTTTCTATGACTAAATAGCCAAGCTTCCAAATCCTTTGACACTGGATGGGGA
This sequence comes from Dolichotis patagonum, assembly GCA_004027295.1. Lineage (NCBI taxonomy): Eukaryota > Metazoa > Chordata > Mammalia > Rodentia > Caviidae > Dolichotis > Dolichotis patagonum. The sequence continues at coordinate 17,047 of PVJX010022385.1, forward strand.
TATTTTTTAAAGGGGAAGGGCCATAAAAATCTATTCAGTCCACACATATTGTATGTTTTTATATGGTCAAACTGTTTTATCCAATGTTTTGTAAGTTCACATATCCTGAAAGAGCTGAATATTTGTGATTCATGTAGTTTTCAGTGAGTGAAACAGGCCTTACAAGAGATTCAGGATTTTTCTAAGCCAATGCCACAGAAAATGTCAGTGGAGAACTAACACAAGGAATTAAAGACATTTTTTTCAATACTTGCCTTATTATTGATGCTGAATTTACTTCTTTCAAAGATACGAAAGTATTAAGTATTTTTTCATTATATGTATGGTAAAATAAGATGTATGAAATAAAATGAAGTATAACACAAAATAAGTTGTACATATTTGCAAAATCTGATCTAATATAGAGAAATAAATTACTTTTTGATTTTTCTGTGAATGTGTTCTAGACACTTAAAACTAAAGTAATTTTTTTACTTATAATAGTGATGTGGTTATGATCACTGTTATTTTTTAACTAGAAGGCATAATAAAGTCTATGGCAAGGAGTAAATATAAGGAAACTGAGAAAAGGATGGAATGGCAGTGAAAACAGGAAGGCACTGCATCACTGCACTGTAGAGGGCAGATTGCAGAGCGCCATTTGGGGTAAACACTGTGAGCTATTACAGAATTTTGCTTCAAGGAATGAAGTCATAGCCATCAAATATATATATACATACACACATATGCTCATTGCCAAAATCTATTGTAAATCAATGTTTCTTAATAACTAAAGTAGAGAGTGTGAGTCAAATTAGTTTTGTTCTTTGTAATGACCTCAATAGACTATGAAAGCATCACCATTGTGAAATAACTCCCAACATCTCAGTTCCGAAGAATCCTAGTGACCCTGTGAGCAAAGCCTCCCATGGCAGCTTGCCGAGCTCCTCAGGATCCCTGCTTGACTCCAGTACTGACCGAAGTGGGCAAGGACATGGCTATGCAGTCAGACAGATGAGTTTGAGAAAGCCAGCCAAGTTCTGTGAAGTTTAATAGAGTGACTTTGCAGACATTATTTAATATTTCTGACTTTCTGTTTATTGAAGTGTAAAGATAATCTTACTTTTTCTGTTCAACATAAGAATTAAACACTGAGATAGTCACACAAGGCTTAGCACAGTTCTAATACTTAAATGGCAACATTGAATGCTTTTCACTGGCTCAACTTCAGACACACTGAACACTTATTTTCATTCAACCATAGACATTTCTTTCTCCGTTTCACTATGTATCATAGAAGTTATTGAAATGCCTTCTGTGTTCACCACATAACTAGTAATGATGCTGTCTAGCTTACATTGGAATAATTCTATTGGACAAAGCTTTGTTAAACTACAAATCTCGCAGACAGGATAAAGAAATGAGCACCAGAGAAATGGAAAGAATTAAAAACAAATGGGCAATAGGTACAAGTGAGAGAATAAGATAATCATTTAAAGTATCTGGGGGTATAGCTCAGTGATAGAGCACCTACCTCAACTGCTTACAGACCAGAGTTTAATCCCAAGCACTGCAAAAAGAAAAAAATATCAAAATAAACCCTTATACACATGAACTGGATTGTAAACCTTGTTCTGCCTTGCTGAGCTACAGACCTCAAACAGCACCTGACTTGTGTGAGTTTCATTTATAAGATAGACACTAGGTGACATCATCCCCCAAGATCCACTCAGTTCTAATGTTCTAAAATTGTCTTGATTTGAAAAATCAAGCAACACAAGATTTGAAAGCAAATCCAAAGCATTAAAAATGTCTATTCCATTTTCACAGTTCTATTAAGTATATATATATATATATATATATATATATATATATATGCAAAGATTCTAAAATTTGAACGTGTGTGAGAATAAAACCCAAAGTAAATATATATATATATGGCTATTGTCTTTGTAAATAGCAGTAATTTCACTCTTTTCATGCAGAAGCTTTACAGAATTCAATAAGACCATGGGCAAACCCAGGTCATTACTCCAAAGTCAAACTGATGACTGTTGTCAACCAGAAAAAACATCTGGAAAGCCATCTGCTACAGTTCATGCAGGGGCTCTCAAACTCCAGCTATTCCCTGCTATAACATACAGTGTCCTGAATAATTCTGTAACCTACTGGAACACCTTCAGTGGATTTTCCAGTATAAGAATACTGCCAGAGACAAACTGATTTCAGTGGGGGGCGGGGGTTAGGTATGACCTTGCTTTGAAAGCAGAGGCATGCCTTAAGCATTTTTATGGGAGTTACTTTAAACCAGAAAGTGCTACTTCCAGTCAGAAGCACAGTTAGTTAATCTATATATTCTATAACAGTGCACGAAGGGCCTGGTTGGTGGGAGTCACAGTGGCATTATCATGTGGATCCTATGGCGGGGGTGCTCCTAGCACAAAGCAAAGAAATCAACCCCACGTGGACGTTGGCAAAGCAGTGTGATAAGCTTCAGAGCAGTGGCACCAACCTTTAACCCACAGATTCTGCACAATACCATTAGTGCAACTCGTTCTCTGAATGGTGAAAAATCATAAAGAGCTGTACTTTGCTGGCCTGCCTTCAAGTAATCTCACTGAGGTAAACCACAGCAAATCAGTTGCATATTCCAAAATAATGAATTTTTACTCTAAAATTGCCACAGCTATTTTCCCTCCTTATCTTTTCCATTTAATTGGAGACCAAATTCTTTTATTTTGCCCATGATGTCATATGACTTCCTTCTAAAACTATTGGAACCATGATGTCCTATGTCTCATTCTGAAAGTATTGCTTTAGTTGTCATCCTCTTTGCATCTGGTTTAGACCATTGTACATGGTCTGTCTCTGTGCTTGGCTAGTTCTGATTTATTGTTAGTTGATATTTTAACTATGGCATTTTGTTCAAAAACTATAAGTATCATGCTATAATTTTCAATTGATTAAAACTTATCAAATAAGTATGAAATTATTTGTCCAAATTGTAAATATTTCATCACTTTGTATCTTACCAGCTTTTGTCCTGTAATTGATTCTGTAGTGTTATCAAAATGGTCCCATTTGCATTGTAAATTTTAAAATGCCCTGCCACCCTGCACGCAGCTCCCAGCCCATTCCTAAAACATTCAACCTTGAGTGCTATGCTCTTGTTTCACATTCCTCAATGACCTTTTATTGCAAAAGCAAAAGTTCTAGGGCCACTTCATTCAGGACACATCCTGAGAATCCAGGAGCTACTCTCTACTCTCTTAATTAAAAAAAAAAAAGCAAAGATTCTAAAACTTGAACACGTGTGAGAATAAAACCCGAAGAGATTTTTTTAAATGCATATTCTCAAGCCCAAACCTTAAATCCTGAGTCTGATTAGTGGTTCTGGATTACACAACCTAAGAGATCTCGCCCAGCATGGCTGAGGTAGCTTCTTCCCTATGCTTCTACCCTCTCTCTTGTCTCTCCACTTAGCGTAAGTTTCTTGCACATGGGAATCTATGTCTCAGTACCTAACGTAGCACTGGAGAAATGGATGGCTGTTCATCATCAGACTAGTTTTCAGTGCTGGGGACAGAAACCCAGGACTTCATGTATACTAGGCCATGGGTGTACCACTGAGCTATGTTCCCAGTCTGATAATTACTTCTAAATGACATAGGCACTACTCAAAGTAATTGTCTCATTGCACAAATGTAGAAAGTTGTGAAGTTTTAACAACTATCTAAAATGATTGCACCAAGTGTTCCGAGATTGAGAGAAAACATACAGAATATTTGCTCTGGTTCCGATTAACATCTATTTCTAGTTATCCTAAGGAAAGAGATTCTAATGTATGACTATTATGATTATTTTGAAGATGATTTATAAACATGAGGATTTTAGAAAAATGATTCACTTGCCTTTAATTTCTGAGTTGTTAAATTCTAATGGCACAGATTCTCTAAATAAACAGAGCAAGAGTGAAATTACATTGCCCCTTTGTGTCAATGTATTAGTGTTGTCAGACACAGTTCTTCTTTAATGTCTTTACTTTTAATGTCATAGAAAAGTAGACACCAAACAGTTTGGAAAGGTGTGGGGTGAGCAATGAATCTGAATCTAGTTTTCTTTAAACTTCATAAAGCTTGTTTCTCCATTTCCAGCCAGTTCAATCCCACTGTAACCCACTTTCCCAGGGTATTGAATTTGTTATAAAGTGATATTTCAGCTAAAAACATGCGTAAGGTGATCCAGTTACTTAAGTACCTTGTGTGATTCCTCATAAAGAACTGTGGTTCAAGAACATGGGAGAATTAGTGTAATTATTGCTTTATTCCTGTGTTTTGGCCCTTGTGGATGAGAAGACACACTAATAAGATATAAGACTGACTTTTACGCTCTTCTAACTGGAACACTCTTCCTCTTCACCCAGCTCTTTCCTACTGATCCTTCCCATCTCAGCGTTGAAGTCATATTCTTTAGGCTCTTGCGGTTCCCACGAGGATTAACTGCCACTTCTCTTATTTTCATCATAACACCAAACGCGGTGCATCAAAATCGCACCTTTACTGTCTGGTTTCTCCATTTGACCATGAGTTTTTGGAGGGAAAATTGCTGCTGCACTCTCCATTCTATCCCCAGGGTCAAGAAGAGAACTTAAAATAAAATAGCATGAGATAAACATTTATCAAGTGGCTCAATGGTTTAGATGTGTTATTTAATATAAATCACTGCATATCATCACAGCCTTCAAAGTACTTAAAAATTTTCTTCTTGACCTTGTTTTTGTACCTCCAAGCCCTGACATATTATAGAGTGTCTAATTTTAACACAGGAATAAATTATACAGGCTAAAAAGACTGAAAGCCAACAATCTGTGTTCAGTCCTGACTTTAAGTAGAAAGGTCACCTTTGTCAGATCCATATGCCTTTCTGGTCCTGTTTTCTGAAGTTGAATAATCTGATTTCTAGTCTCAAAATTTTATTAATTCTTAAAACGTTATTATTTCAGAAAATATGTTACAATGTTAAATATAAGTCTTTTATTGTCTAAGGATATAATAATAAAACTTTTTATGATGCTAATTTTTAACACTAATACAATGACTTTAACCACATAGCATTTTCCTCTTTGTTCTAAGCAGAATGAATAAGAGAAAGAAAAGATAACTCGTGGCCAATAATGATGGTTATGGCTTGGTGGTCAAATCCTATAACTGATGGGAAAAATTAAAAGGATTGGTGTAGACATACAGCCTCCTGCAGTTCATGTGTTGCCCTCCCACCAGTTAGTGAGAGCCATCAAGTGGTCAAATGGTACTGAAGGAATCAAAGCAACATTAACCCAATCATCTAATCGGGATATGAGTCACAACATGGCCACTTCCTGTTCTACACTGAAGAAATAAGGATAACATCTTTTCCCTAAGTGCCCCTCAAGCTGTACTAAGGTCTAAGGAACAATCGAGATATTATCCATAGTAATCTGGTAAATGACTATGCAAGTGACTATAGAAATGTTTACTCTTAGACAATGCACACTGCTACAGAGCCTCCCTTTGAAATAATCTGTCAGTATTTCTTAAGCACTTAGTAACTATGAAGCACAGTTCTGGGCATGGTTCAAAAAGAAGCTCATTCATTCTCCCAGCTAAGCAGAAAACGGCACATGTAAAAAGAAATAAACAAATACTTATAGTTATTTTCAGAACTTCTGGGAGGTTTACTTTATGTAAGAAGATCAGTGGCCCTATGATTTGAACTGAGAGTTGCCAAGATCTGATGGAGATGATTCCAAGCAGATGCAAAGGCCTAGAGGCAGAAATGAGCTTGGCATATTTAAGACATAGACTTGTAGTGGTAGAGAGTAGACAGTGTTACACAGGAAGTAAAATCTGAGTCCAAGAAAAGAGGCAGGGACTAGCCCATAAAAGAGCTTTGTGAACTAAATTGAGGAGTTTGGGTTTTAAACTAGGCATGGTGGCACATGGCTGTAGTCCCTGCCATTTGGGAGGCTGGGGTCACTTGGTCCCAGGAGTTCAGCATAACAAGATCCTTTCTGTGGGGGTTGGGTAAGTTTTATCCTAGGTAACAGAACATCACTGGAGAACTCTAAAACTGGGCAGTCATCTACTCAGTGGCCCCAACCACTGCTTGCCTTAGCTACATTTCTCACCACTGAGACTAAATACCAGACACTCAAAGTTAAAGGGGGAAAGATGTCTTTAGCTCACAGTTTATACAGGTTTCAGCCCATAATCGCTGGTGCATGGCAGTGTGGAAGAAGGCAGAGGGGCAACAGTTCATGGCTGCAGAAGACAGCAAAAGCCACAAGAGAGAGTGAAACAAGCCTCTTTCTGTCCCTGACATGGTAGCCAGGCCCACCTTAGGGCAGGTACAGCACTCACACTTAATTCCAGCACCGGCCAATGAATCAATCACAAACTCTAGATTCAGCCATCTGAAACGCCCGCCTCCCGTGACTGCCTGAGACTTTAGGGGCACATCTAGACACCCATCATCACAGTGTTCTAGCTGTTTCCTCCCTGCAGAGGAAAGCAATAGGCAGATAAGCGGAAATGCAGTCTCCCAGGGAAACTGGAATCAACTAAGCACATGCGTTCTTTTATTTACTTAAACCTGTTAAATATTTTATTGCACCAGCTTCACTTAAATGAAAAGGTCACTTTTAGTTTATTTATTATTGGTTTGCTTTACTGAAAACCTAAATAAGATCAGCAGTCATTTGCAATAAGTAGTGACTGTCAGTCTACGATCCTGGAATTCAAAGTGAATGATTATTAAGAATTTGTTCCCCTTGTTGACTTATTATTTTTAGTATTCAGTTTTGAGAAAAATCTCAGGGAGGAAGGCTAGACAGTGAATTAGGATTTATGGACAGCTTATTTTAATAAAACCTTCCCATGCTTTATGCAAAATTAGGTTTACTAATGAAAGCATATCCTACATGTCATCTGACTATTCCAACACAGTTATCCACAATTATTTACTTGGCTTTACAGCTTTATACTTAATTATAACCTTATCTGATAGTTTTCACCTATTCAAAAAATTATAAATCTAAATTAAGATTCTTTTAGCAGAGAATGAAACATAATAGTAATGGCTTCAATAATGCTTAGTCATTTATATGTATTTTAACATGTTTAGCCACTAGAGAAACCTTGATACATCTGCTGTGTTTTCAAGTTTACAAAATTTAAAGGAAGTGTTATTTTAAAAATCAAATCCAAGTGTTATCATGAACAAACAAGCTGGGTGCAACAGGTAGCAAATGACCATAATGTCAGCACTGTAAGCTGAGGCAGGATGATCATGTGTTCAAGGCCAGCCTGGGATACCCAGTGAGACCCCATCTCAGAAAAAAACAATTCAGTCAATTATTTGAGAGTATTTAAGCAAGTTGAAGTGTGCAGATCACCACTGTGGTCCTGTTTCAGGCTTCTCCCAACGTATGTGTATGCACAAGGATTCCTATCTTCACTGCCTGTTATCAAGTTCCCCACCACAGAGGTGACCAGGTGTACCCATTGATTGCTGACTATAGTGACCCAGCTCCCTGTGACACCCCTGCAAGGTGTGACAGTCACACCCTCAGAGCTACAGTGCAGGAAGGGGCTCATCTAGAGAGGTACTTCTAAATCACCCAGGAAGAAGCACACTTCAGTATTCTAATTTGAGTGTGCAAGTGTGTTTCACAGTACTCAAAATCAAGCCAGAAGTCTTGAAATTTAGGAAAAGCTTTGGTTCATTCCATAACACAAAAAGTTTTGCTCGAAACCTGAGTGGCAAATTGGTACACAGACAGACCATGAAAAGCTCTTAGACAAGTATTGACCTTTTGAAATTGGCTTTGGAGAAATTATGAAACATAGAATAGATATTCCCCAGCTAGTGACTATCTGACAATTATTCTCATTGAAAGAGGGAGTTTGAGACTTATCCTATTACCAATGTTTTAAACAAAAATTATAGAGTATCCCAAATTGCTTAAGTCACATTTCTGATTTAACAGTGAATGTATTTAAATGAAGAAGAACTAAAAGGTTTGGTAGTCATGGCAACAGGATGTGAAAATATACCATATCATTCAAGTCTATTACCAAAAAAATATATTAACATTCCAGAGGTTCTTGTTGTCCTTTAAATACTGCTAGCCTCTGAGGGGGAATGAGAAAAATAAAAAAAACAGAAGCTCAGAAGCATATTTAATTTTTACTAGGAAAATGCTGGTTAGAAAATAACATAATCTAGATTCTAAATAAATTTTGCTAAAAATAAAGTTGATATTTATAAAGAACATGTTGGATGTGATGATGTACAGCTGCAGTCTCTGCGTCAAGAGATTGAAGCTGCGGCCCTGCAAATTCAAGGCCAGCCTGAACCATACAGCGAGACCCTATTTCAAAAACAAAAATAAACAAATAAAATAATGATAGTAATAATAAAATGAGAAACATGCAAAATATAATAGAAAACAAATTGATCCCTTACAATGGTGTTAAGTCTGTCCTACAAGTAAAAGCCTAAAAGTAAAGAATAATTTCATATTTTTTACCATTTAATGAGTTACTTTTAAAGCATATAATTTGTGACTATTATTCTAAGAAACAAAACTCAAGAATCACAACTTTTAAGTGCAAGCACGCATGCAAGATATTGGAGCTTTATTCAAAATCATAAGATGGACAGATGATTAAATGAGATTAGTGCAGATAATTTAAGACACAGAGAGGCAAAAATGGAAATCATCCAAATCATATTCATTAAAATCGCAGCTAACATTTTGAGGCCTATTCTTAACTTTTTCATGACAGAAACCCATGTTTAGCTGTACACATTTTCTTATAAAAATAGAATTAAACTATGCCTATTTGTCTGTAATTTGAGAATGTAAGAACCTGGCTTCGATGTCTGGTATACCTGAATTCTAGTTTAAACTCTTGGTTCCATTTCCTAAGATGTGTTTTGAGGCCCAGCCCCAGCTTCTTTTATGTGAAAAAGGGGGTGTAATAAAAACACCTCTACTAAAGGAAAATGTTCAGACCAGGAAGATATCAAACCAAATGAAAAAAGACAACCAATACATGCCAAAATAGACCTGGAAGAATATTAGAAATCTCTGCCAAAGATTTTAAAGTAACTATCACAAAAATGCTTCAACAAACAATTATGAACACACTTAAAACAAATGCAAAAAACAGCCTCAGCAAAAAAAAAAAATTTAAAGTCTCAACAAAGAAACAGAAAACAAGAAGGACCAAATAGAAATTTTAGAACTAAAATATTTCTGACAACATTTTTAAAAGCTCACTTTATAGCCTACAAACAGAATGGAGAACACAAGAGAAAAAATTATTGACCTTAGAGATAAAAAAAAATAGATATTATTCAATATAAACAGAGACAAAATAGACTGAACATAGCCTCAGGGACCTGCAGGACTAATGCAAAAATATACCTAACATCCTTGTCATCAGAGTCTTATAGGGAAGAGAGAGGGGAAAAAAGATAAATTTCAAACAACAGTAGAAAAAAAAATAATGACTGGAATTTCCCCAATTTGGGCAAAACAAAAAATAATAAATAAATAAATAAATAAATACACCTTAAGCCTATAAATTCCAGAAGCTGAGTAAAATCTGAGATAGAATCAACTGGCAAACATTCATACCAAGAAATACCGTAGTTAGATTTCAAAACGATTCTTGAAAGCAAGAAGAGAGAAGCATATTACTTATAGGTAAAAACAATCAGTAATCATGGATTCCAGAGTACATTTTTAAAATTTGGAAGGATAATAACTCTCAACCTAAAATCAGATATCTGCTGTGTGTATGTGTGTGCGTGTGTGTATGTGTGCATGTGTGTGCGTGTGTGTGTGTATTAAGGGGAATTCTGTGTGTTCTCAGGTGAAGGAAAATTAAGGTTACTTGTGGCCAGGGACCTGTCCTGAAAAATTGGCTGTAGAATAGTGTCTAAATGGAAAGTAAACAATTAAAGGAGGACTCTTGAACTACCACAAAGGAAGAAGGGAGAAACAGTAGTCATTTTCATCCTCTTGAGTCTACAGCTAAGGATGAGGGCTGGTCACCTTGTGAAGACTTTTGAACTTTTCTTAGAAGGCTATGTGGAGGCTTGGGAAGGTCTGGAGCAGAGGAGTAGTGTGACCTGACCTGGCATTGAGGATCTCTAAGGGTATCCAGGTGAGCCAGGAGACTGGGATATGGTGACCCAGAGTTAGAGGACAGGGACCTAGATGGGGACATCTGTAGAGAACCTGATGATAAGTGGTTTACTACTTGATATAGTTAGAGATTAAAGTCAAAAAGAGTCACTTTGAACTGATCATATGGGAAGATGGAAAGAGGGGCTTTGTCCAGGACTATATCAGAATTTTTAATAACTGGAAGCATAATGTTAGAATCAACAGATGGAAGAGGGTTCTAGTGGAATGAAAATGAGGAGGTCATAAATTTAGTAACTAGTCCATGAGAAGTAAAACTAGAAAAAATTATATGCCCTGGTTGTTTTATTTTCATATAACTATCCAAAAGCCATATTTATCTATTTGCATATTAACACCACCCTCAAATTTGAAGATTTCAAAATAGTCAAGACCATTAACTATGGTATAAGCTATATCTATACAATGATTCAATACAAGAGAAAAATGATAAAGCTATCATTTAACAACAAATATTCAAAACTCATCATTAAAACAAATATTTAAAAAATTAATAACCACTTTGAAATATAAACATTGTATAGCATCAAGTAATAATTAACTATAAAATATGAATGATAGTCATATTTTAGCATTCCAATAAATATTCTATAAAAATAATTGCATAAAATATCCAAAAACAATTAATATTTTGCAAAGTGTAGCATAGATAAAATTCAACCAACAATTTAAGAATAGTGAAACAATATTAATTTTCAAAAAGGTGGAGTCCTTAAAAAAAACAAGGTTATCATTGTTTTAGTTATATTTTTGGAGCACATTTTCCAGTTCTTATTTAAAAAGTCACTCTGAATGCAATGGGGTGAGGAGGAGAGTAAGACAAAAGTGATGAACTAACTCTGAATAATTTTTCTGGTAACTCCTTCATTGTCAAACAATTCTGAGTCTTATTTGAGATCATTTAAGATAACTTTCTGTTATTCACAAGAGCTGAAATTTTTTTAGTGAAAGCTGCAATTTGTGTTTCAAAGAATGTAGTGCCAATTTAGCTTTCCTTGGTTTCATCACTTTCAGATTGAAAGTCAGAAAGTCTTTGAACTAAAGGAAGAATGAATTGTGCAAAAGTAGCTTTGTTCTGTTTTCATTGTTCTTCTGCATGTAAATAATTTCAGAAATTATTTACATGCAGAAGAATGTTTTCTAAGCAGATCCACCTTTGTTTATATAAAATGTTTATGAGTTTAAAACTGTGTGGCTGAATGATAAGATGGAAATGAATCAAATTCATACTTTTTTAAAACCTGAGCTAACAGTGAGATGACAAGTCAAAGGCTGAGGGTGTGGCTCATGGATGGAGTCCTTGTCTAGTACGCGTGCGGTCCTGAGCTCAATCCCCAGCACCACAAGTACAAAAAAAGTTTAAAAAACACTATCTCAGTTCTTTAAAATACTAGAAAATAGAAATCTGGTGTTTCAATTCACTAGTAGACAATTTTCCATTGTAATGTTTTAAAAGTAATTGTAGCTAAACTCTGAAGACTAAAATCCTCAGTTACAGATTGCTTTCCTGTCTTATTCCTCCTCTTAGTCCTTTTCTTCTCCTTCTTCCTCTTTGTCTTCCTCTTCTTCCTTCTCCCTCTCTGTCTCCCCCTTCATCTCCTTTTTCTCTCCTTCCTCCTTCTCTTCTTGAGAGGCAGTCATAACATGCCTTTATGTATGCTTGATATGACCTCTGATTGAAAGTGCATTGAATTTAAACTTTGTATAATGCTAATCATTCCTATGTGGGATAGACCTCTTTAATCACAGCTACATATCCCACCTGCAAGTGTTATTTTTACCTATATTTCCTACAACTATTATCAAAAAGTGACTTGATTTTCGCTATCATTTTATTGTTATGAAACCATTGGAAATGTAAAAAGTATAGGTTCACTTCAATTTTTCATATTTAAATATGCACCAATAATTATTATCAAAAACTAAAGGTTATTACAAGAATGTAAGCATTACCATAAGTGAAAGATTTTGACTACTCAAAATCCACTAGAAGCTCTGACAGATCAGACAGCTGTGACAACTATATCTCAGCTGTATCTTCAGCACTTGAATTTTGCCTACTGTACAGGAGCTGTTCAATACATATATTTTCTAAATGAGTTTTTTAGAATATGCATTTCAGAATATTTAAATTCTGCTATGGAATACAAGAAAATAGGGTGAATGTGTTAAGCATAGAAAATAATTTAGAGTCTTAAAAGGAATAGGCAAAATTCATAAGCTATATTAGGTAAAGATAAATAAGTAAGCAGTTTTTGAAATCCAGAAAGAATTTATAAGATGTGTCTCTGTAAGTGCACTAGGATTCTCCAAAGAGGAAGATCAATAGGACAGATATAGATATGGATACATGTGTAAATATAGATATAGATATATAAAATATACTTGCTCCGGGATAAGCTCACATCATTATGGAGATTGAGAAGTCTCATGTCAGGTTCTTTTTAAGCTGATCACCCTGGGATACAAGCAGCATGGCTGAGTGCATGCGCAAAAATCTCAGAACCACAGAAGCCCAAAGTGTAAGTCTCAATCCAAGATCAAAAGGCTTTAAATCTGGGGGAGCACAGGCTGGTGCAAGTTGCGGACCCCCAAAAATCAGAAGGCTGGAGTTCTTATGTCCGAGGCCAGGAGGCATGTCCCAGCCCCAAGGCAGAAAAATAAAACCCTCTTCTCTCTGCCTTTCTTGTTGCCTCTGGGTTCCTAGCCCGTTGGATGAGGCCTACTCACACTGAGAACAGATCTTTTCTATTAAGTTCACCAATTCACAAGTGTCATCTGGAATCACTTTCACTGACACCCCCACAAAGAGTGCCTTCCTAATTCTCTAGTGAGTCCAGGTAGTCCTTCATCCAGTCAAGCTGACACCTAAAATTAACCATCACAAGTAAAATAAGAACTTATGTAAGTTCCTAACGTATGTATCATATGCTAAACATATGTGCAGGAAATGAGAAGCCCAATAGGCAGGCGCATTCAGTTGCCTCATCCTTGATGACGAATAAAATCCATTGCTCCTCATCAGCTTTAGTAATGTACAGTTTTGACCAAGTGTTTTCACCTCTTTTATATAGAGTATTGCATTGGTCTTGGTGTTCTCCATATGTCAAGCTCCTCTGCTCACAATTTACCTTTGGGCCTCATGAGCACAGCATCATGGCCAGACAGAGATGGAACACAAAATATTTCATGGTCCAGAATTCCAGTAGTAGTTGCCTGTGCTTCTAGCATATTTTTGGTCCCTTCATGTGCCTCTTTCTTCTCTCCATGCATTTAAATTGATTTAATGTACCAACTAATTCAAAGTCTCCTAGATTAGTCTGTGAATTTTA